>KN893143.1:0-18205 GCA_000934455.1 Apostichopus parvimensis | reverse complement strand
TACTACCAGTACCAGTAGTTAGGCTTGTCAATGCTAGGCTCAATCGGCCTAGGCATAACATTACTGGAATCTGCTGTAACTGCATCCGTCTTTTCCTCCTCTCTTTGTGAAGAAATTATTGAAACTGTGTAGAGTTTTTTTCCTCTTGTGTGCCATCATTTGACTTCATCGTAAAATTTGGTCACAGCTGATAATTTTGATGATATTACGATGGTCGCGTACACATGTACTGCATGTTTCTATGTTAATGTTAGCTTAGTCCAGAACTACAAGAGTGAGACAACCTGAACACTGGATAGTACACATACACACTATGTGCTCTGTGATGCATAGTGTGTACTGTACTTTAGTGGAATGAATATCAGTTGTGAACTTACATGCGAGCTACTGCTCACAATAATGATAGTCAAAAGCTCAGTAATGCAATAATGATAGTCAAATAGTTTCGGATAGTATGCTGTGTTGTGAAGATTTGCGCGACCACTATCCCAAGCAGTTTTATCAGCAACTGGAAAGTCATGGGAACTCCCATTTTCTTGGAGTTGTGAACTGCAGGATCATGTATTTTGATGCGCCATCCCTCGACCGTATGGCTAACCAACCCTGTCGATAATATGGCACCAGATTGCACATGCTTACCGAGTACTGTAAGAATACAGGTGTTGACTGCACTACTACGTAATATCAAATGGTTTTAAGAATGCTTTGGACAAGCACTTTAAGCATTGTAATTGGGTCTGAGTGTTTGTGTCTTCAGTTTTTTTTTTCTCTACTATAGGGTCCTTGATGGGGACTTGAGTGTCCCTCCTGATCCTTTTTTTCTATTAAACTAAACTAAACTAAATACAATAGAATGTTTCCCAAGAGAGACTGTACACAGTACTGTTGCAGTTAACCAATCCCACGTATGTGATCCGGCCCATCCCGATTCAAAATTCAACATCTCCTTTGTAAACGAGAATTCATAATGTGGGAAACTCAAACATAAATGAGAGAAGACTTGTCTCATATTTCTAACCTCTGTATGACCTCCAGTACTATACACAGGGAATAATATCTTCCTTGCAAGATACTGTAGTTGTGTAGCAGTTTAGCTGGATATCTATAATTTTAGGCTAAAATTATTTATTGGGAAGATACTATTTTACTGGAGAAATTATCCCCAGCAATTGTCAGGTTTAATCAGGACTACTGTAGATCTACCTCAGTAGCAGTTCAGTATAATGCCACATTCTATAGACTTAATCCTCCACTCCTACATGTCTCACATTTCTACAGTATGTACCATCAAGAGACTTTTAGTGAGTCCAATCTCGTACTCTAGTAAAAATATCTGTACCCGGTCTTGTGGATCTGTACTCAAATTATACTCATACTTGAGCCATTTTAGTATAGTAACTAATGTAATACAACTGTACAAATTTCCATACTCATACTTGTGCTTACAGCCTTGTACTGTACTCATACTTGAGCCATTTTAGTATATTAACTAATGTACAAAATTCCATACTGATACTTGTGATTAAAGCCTTGTACCGTACTCATACTTGGGACATTTTAGTATAAGAACTAATGTACAAACTTCTGTACTCATACTCGTACTGTAAGTCATACAGTACTTCTACTCATTCCAAGGGAAATTCTACTGTACTTGTACTCATACTCATGAACGTTGTACTTACACCACAAATCTGATCATCAATACATCAATCTGATCATTAATACGTAGAGAATATACTTACTTGGAAGAGCCGTGATAAAATCCCTCTGTAGCATAGGTTTTAAATACGAGTTGATTTGTCCATGCTGGTAATGGCACATGTGAGATATAAGGTTCTGTACAAATTCTAACTGTTCATTTTCTTTCCAGCGGTCAAAATAGTTTAAACATGACTCCTTTTCCTCAACAAAATTAGGCGTTGGATCCTTGTTCTTTGATATAGTCCTAATTTTGGTCTGCAAGTAAGAAGACAGAAATTGTTTAACAACAGAAAATATTAATGTTTAAGACTGTATTAATACAGAAGTCCATATACTGTACATCCATACAATAGGTTAGTATAAATACATATCATCTTTGATACAGTATAGCTGAAAAGAGAACCTTGGTAGTTTACCTTTACAGTAGGAAAGACATTTAGCATCATCCATATTACACCCAAACCATCACAGATAAGAATACGAAGGGACTAGGACCATGATGACTGAGAGACAGACGGCACACTTCAACAGTATGATTGTCCAATATCCTCACATAATGTCAATAAAGAATTTTACAGCTAAATTCTTAGTCTGCGCCTGCCCTTCCGGGGGGATACAATTTAACCAATCTTCATCTTAGGTCTATATATGACAGAGAACTTTGCAAAGAACAAATCCTCCCAAACAGAGAAATATCTTGTAGTACATGGGAGATATCTTAGTTTAAAACTTGTGTCTGGCAGCTGTCAGACTGCGATGTCGTAGTGCTGTTAGAATGTGAAACTTAAAACTACCTGTAGTTTCTCTCTGTTTTTCCGTTTCGCATCTTCAAGGTTAGAATGTTAAGGGGGCTTGACTCTGAAACTAAAGCCATTATTAGTAGGTCACGTTAAGAGGTTCAATATTTATATTCAACATTTGTGAAACCCATCTCCATTACAGATATAAACATTCCAATAAACAAAGAAAAAACAATGTGTTATCACATCAGGCAAAATCCTTGTTTGTGGGAATTTGGAACAGTTATTCATTTAGGCAACGATGTACATAGATAATCAGGATGCAAAATGAACCAGAGCCTCAATGTCAAGAATAACCTTGTTTCAGGGATGAGCTTGGGGTAACAAAAAACTTTATGGGTGATACTATACTAACGCCAAAGGCATTAGTCAGCATGCAACACGACACAATTACAGGTGGGGTCCATGGGCCTAAGGGCCATGGTGGGGTCCATGGGCAACACCCCGGTTGGGGTCCAGGGGTTAGAGGTTTAAAAACAAAATTTTGGTGCCTACTGCCTGTTGTTTAAAGCAGAATGCTGTGGTTTTCTGAGTTCACAGTGCTGAGATCATTACCACACCCTATGAGTTAATAATAGTTAATAAATGTATCATCTCACTTAAGTGAGTACCAGAGAAATATTTCTTAACAGTATATGAGTCACTGCATTGTTTGGTTTTTGTTCAATATTGCACAGAACCTATCATTTATATTAAGTCACAACTTAGGCAATGGGTATGGAAAATTTCAGACTTGGAACTAAACATTTTTCAAAGGCATGAGGCTTTTTTTCCATACTTATATAGTCTATAAAGCTATCTGTAAAATGAGAATGGCTCAAAAAACGAGGACAACAGCAGTATATACACTCTGAGATTTGTACAAACTATGTTGATAAATAAATATTTAACTAACAGACCAGAGCTAGTAATACCATGTACAGATTGGAAATTTGCAAAAATTTTGGTAAGCATTTTGGGCCAAAGTGCTTACCGGTGTGCACCGATTTTCCAGTTTTAGTAAGCCTTACTTAGTTTCTGGTAAGCACTGTTGAAATTCAGCAACATGCGTTCGAGACCTCATTTTCATTAGGCTTGGGTATGAATTTAACTTGTTGTAGTGCCTGCCTAGCTTGTACAGCGCTAATGATATTACTAACGTTCGTTAGGCCTAACGTTAGTACTGCTTGGCATAACACTTGGCCTAGGTTCTTTGGGTGTCCTAGCAATAGCATTAGGCCTAATGTAGTACTGCCTGGGCATAACACTAGGCCTAGGTTCCTAGGTTGTCGTAGCATTTCGTACTGTACATACAAAGATTTTGCCGTTTCTGAAAACCAAACTCTTCTAATGTTGTCAATCATTTCATATTCCAAAAAAACCTTTGTGTGCAAATATCAAAATGCAATGGAAAGGATAACAGTATGCTCAATTTGATCTAAACTCTAGTCTAAAATGTGTATCTGTGAGTTATGAACACCACACACAGTAAAAGAAGGATTGACTTTTTCAAATTATTAGTTTTTTCGTAGCTGAAAGTTTAACTAAATGTGCAATTTCCTTGGTAATCAACTGTTGATCAATTGTCACTTTTAATGTGGATGACTAAAATTAATAATCCAAAAGTCCGGCATAAGATTTATTTACTTAATATCAATCTTAATATTTTCAAATTAAAAAGGCAAAATAAGTAACAAAGCAGCGTTGTTTTGATCAGCTGATTACTATAAAAAAATGTGAACCTTGTTTCCTTAAAATTTCTTGTCAGTTTGTGTGGTTATTCCAACAAATATGTAGGCTATGGCTCCACAAATAACAAAATGGTAATCACTGTCATAAGGCCTTGCAAAACATTTAATCAGCCAAGGTGCACCGCTTCTATGGCAGAAACTACCCTAGATATACCTAAATGAAAGGTAAACGGCCTAACAAAACTTAGTCTACACTAGCTGCATAGATCTCTCTTTGAACCCACACGCACTTGAACTAACAAACTTATATGTAGATTTAGCCCAGGTTAGTCTAGTTAAGCGAACATGAAGACGACCATCCAAATTTAACATAACAAACTAATAAAGTATGTACAACGCAATAGACCTGGTCGAGGTTTGAGTCTATGCTGACGATTAGTAATAGTTACGCAGTATAGTCTAGCCTAACTACGGTCTTGCGTATTAATTCTAACATTAGCCTAACAGAAACAGTAAAATAGGCTAACGTAGGTTACGTTAGCACACAAAACAAATGCGACAGAAAATTCATGTAACTTAAATGCTCAATTTCCTGCAGAAGAAAGTTAGCAAAATCATTCTCACCATTTCATCTGATATTGTATCATCATTCATAGTACTGGTGTCCATCTTTTCGGGAAACATCGGAAATTTGAAGGAAAATCAATACAAAAACAATTGTGGCAATCTTGGGCAGCGTTCGTTTTTCGCCTAGTTCCTATATTCACCCAAACCGATTCGACTCTAGACTAACTGCGCTTAGGCAGAGCTAGCTAGCTCCTACGTACATACGTACAGGAACTATCCAATCGGATCAATATTGATGGCGATCAATAACGTTTCTAGTTTACAACCAAATCAATCGCTCTGATAATATCTCACGCACAAATAACAAGCGATCTATCAAAAAAATTAAAGTTGGAATTATATTTTTTCCCTGTGTACCTGTTAATGTAAAATTAAACCATCAAACGTACATATTCCTAACATATAGGCGCTAACCTGTGGTGTGCAATCAATTCGCTGAACGTGAATAGAACGTAGTGTGAGCAACGGTGATTGTTATGCATGACGTCACACACCGAGTGATTGTATCAGTACAGTACACAAAGCAACCAGAGGTCAAAATAATCTCACTTGTTTAGAATGAGTCATTAACTTCCCGAAGAACATCTATTCTGGGAAATTCCCAATCATTTCCACTGTTCTGAAAGAAAAACTTGCAAGTTGGGCCTATTTACATTCTACATACATTGTCATGGATAGTTGCTACTCTTGAAGTTTTTCCATGCAAATATAGCCTGGACTTATATTTGGCAAAGTTGGGGTCATTTCAGAGAAGTACCGGTATTCACCGAAGCAAGGTATTTTTTTTTCTGTGATGGCATGATGGGCCTGCTTTGAATGAACCTATATGGAATAATGAAGCAGTTTGAAAGCTATGGCCCAGGTGTAAATTTGTTTTTGACTGATGGAAGTCGAGAACATTCTCGAAGCATATCCAAGTGAACCATTTTCGAGATAGGCTACTGAAAGTTGAACTGAAATTTTAATACTTTTGTATAACTAATTGAAGCAAATTTTAAGGAAAAACTGTAAAATATTATAATATTGATTAAACTTGAATTTAAAACGTGTGTCCAATTCTTATCTTCAAAATTGGAATTACCACAATATGAGTAGGCGTACAACACATACACTCGGTATAAAACCTTTGAACCATATCAAGTCCAAGGTCGATTGACAGACAAATAAAGCAAAACAAAGCATGTTGTTGCCATAGCCAGATGGGTGTATCGCGACAAAGACACCTGTTGGTTTTATGTTCACGTTTGGTAAATACTGAGACAATTCCAAATTTCGATATTTCGCGTCGCATGTCGAATAACTTGCGCAAGTCATGTGATGCTGTATATTCCCTCTAACCGGATATAAGCTGAAATACACACTTAATTACTGCAATAATTTGTGAGTTTAAGTAACATTGTTTGACAACTATAATGAGGTTCAAACTTTAACTGTCTGACGGATAATAATTGACACTGCACTATATATGTTGTTGTTGGTATAACCTTAAGTCAAGTCTCTTTTCAAATAAGGGCAAATTTAAAAACAAATAGTGACAAATTCCGTTTACTAGTTCTTTCTGCAGGCAAGAGATTAATTAAATTATATGCTTAGATCCTGAGATTAGAATAATATAAAGTTTGAAATATATACGGAGAAGATTTAAATTGAACTGATTTACTTTCTAGCATAGCATAGCATAGAGCATACTGAGGGCACGTGCCCCCCCCCCACTTTTTTTCCAAAATAGCAAATGTGCCCTACAGGCAAATAAACTGTGCCCCTTTGATGAAGAACTGTCCTTTGGATATCTTAAACCTTTGTTAATTTTAATATTTTATTTTAATTATTCACGTGCACCATAATAGTATTGATAGCATATATACTAACACATCATATATATGCAAGTGATATGGCCGGTGTGTATCAGTTTATAGCATAACGAGTGGTGGTTGTGGAATGAGGAAGTGCCCCTCTGATGCCATCCCCCTCCCACTTTTTGGAAGCTTCCTACCCCCCTGGTGCTCATGAATGAAGTATCTTTGTGAACAGGTTACTTTAGATTGCGATAACATGCCATCAGAAATCTAAAGTATAGGCCTACCTGCCACTAGAAATATACCATCAGGTTGCAATAAGAAAACCGATGCCATCAAAACTCTGCCATCACCGAGAAAATTGTAACATTGTACATGAAGCAAAGTTTTCGATAGAATTTAACAAAATATCAAATCTCAGTGTCGGAATGTTCAATCACGTACATTATGCTTATCATACAATATCAAAACTATACGTTATTTAATATTTCGAGCGTTCGTATATTTATATAATGCCAGTAGCGGAGCGTCCAGGACTGCTGGCGCCCTTTTCAGCTCTTTAACACTTTTTACTTATTCGCGATAATGGACTTTTTTATTGCGCTCTCATCTACCTATATTGACATTTGTCACATTTTGTTGGTGTAATTTGGCGATGACACCTATTTATTCTTCGTTAATCTGCAAATTAGCCAGGCCCGGAAAGGTCATTTCCGGCGATCTAGGGAGTATCTTGACTCAAAAAAATTCTGTACGCTACGTGGCAACCTGTGGTGGCGCTCCGCTTAGATAGTGTCGAAAGCGCCCCTACAGACCATTCTCGCCCCTCCTGACCAATACCCCTAGCTCCGCCACTGTATAATGCAGGGGCGTATCCAGGATTTTCTAACCCGGGGGGCGCGAATTACTATCTAAGCGGAGCACCACCATCGGTTGGCGCGTAGCGTACAAGAACATTTCTGGTTTTGATACCCCCCAGATCACCGGAAATGGCACTTCTCGGGCTTGAAAATGACCAACCAGATGTACACTTTTTGCCTGAGAACCAAGTATTTCCCAATAGTTTTTTCCCATCCATAACCTTTTTGAAGATTTTCACCAGTCACACATCATGTTCGACCTCATCGCATGTCCTGTGGATCATTGCTTTTGTAGGTAATACTAAGTAACGGTCCACAATACCCGACAGCCCCACTTTTGAAGGTTTTAAGTCCATTATTTGTTCAGAATTTGAAAATTCACATTTCTCGTGAATAAACTTACTTCAAAACATACCCTTAATGTTACACAAAATTTCATCTATGGACAACCAATATCGAAAAACCTCCTTCAACCCCTAACAGAGCGGTCCAAATTGCACGAGTAGAGGGAAGTGTGATGAAGAATGTTGGTGAGGAAATTTTCGAAAATTCAGATACAGTTAATTTATTGGTGTAGAAATATTAAAACTTCTATTGTAAAACTTCGTTGAAGGAAATGAAAAAATAGTAGATATTTCCGAAACCGAACACTACACACATAGGCGTAGGAGGCGGGGGGGGGGTGGGCTGCAGACCCTAATTCGCCATTACTAATGTAAAAGGGAGTTATGATATAATTGGACCTCCATGCTTTTTCTCCATCTGCATACGGTAAGACATTTCGTTGTTTACATTAGCATCCCGGGGTATACTGCGCAACTTTCACGGACTGTACGGTACACGATGGCATGTGATGTAATAACCGATGATTGCTTATACGATATTGACATTAACATAATGAACGCGCGCGGAGCGCGCGAAAATTTTGGTTATTTTTTTCGGGCAAGTCGGGCAGTTTTGAGGCTGTTCATCCTGGAACGCCATTTTCATGCTCACTGGTATGATGTGATATCTGCTGTTTGCTTTACAAAATTCGTACAGGCGCGTAGCGAGGAATTTGCCAAGGGAGGCAAATTATCTAAGCGTAGCGCCACCATGAGTTGGCGCGAAGCGTACGAAAAAATTTTGGCCGAAAATGCCTCCCAGATCGCTGGAAATGACACTTCCAAGGCCTTGTTAATTGCATCTAAGCATTATCTCATAAAGAAACAAGCTGAGGGGGGGGGGGCGGTCGCCCCCTTCCCGAAATGCGTCATGTTCCCCGACGACACGGTCGAGTTCGAGACCAGCCACAGTTGGTTTCATAGCACAATTCTACAATTGTGTAAGGCGTATATACACACAAACGCGTTATGATAGACCATAGATCATTATTGAGAGAGGAGAAATGGAAACGTCAAAAATGGAGTTGTCGGTGTAAGGGGTAGGGTGAGGCACACGCCCCTTCCGAAATCATTGATCCGTCATTGGCTACCCTGTGTATATAGTAGGGATCAGCGCTGTAATGATGTCACTGTTCCTCTTTCTCTTCCCGGTGTCTTGGCGTTTTTCTTTTACTCACTCCTTTTCTCCTTTTTCTCTCTTCTTTTTCTTTTCTTTTCCCTTCCTTCCTCCTCTTTTTCCCCCCCCTCTTTTTTCCCTTTTCTTCTCTTTTTTTCTCTCCTCTTTTTCTTACCCAGGGGGCGCGCGCCCCCAACCCCCCCCCTGGATACGCGCCTGTAATGCATAAGAAAAATATTCATGAAAATGTCCCCTTAAGATCGTACTTAAAGTCGCATGTTAAACATCGCGTTCACTGTGACTGTTGTCCGATGTGTTTCTTCTGTGACTGAGTTGCAGAACCCCTCACCGTCCGAGCCCCACCGGCACATATTTGGTGCAGCTACTGTTGTACGATAGACTAAATGGGTTTCTCTCGAACGGAAACCTATACCGTATTAGATTGATGTATATAGCCACATACTCTTAACATACTTCATAAAACACTATAACAATTGAAAAAGGCTTTGAAAAAAATACTTTCCGTGACTGAGTTTTACCTCCCAAGCCTTTTTTGCGAAACGTAGACATCATGTCTTTAAGATATCTCAGCGTAGATAAGTAGTACAGCATTGCTGGCATTGGTGAGCATTTCCGGATTGACACTGTGTTAATTCGGCGCCCAAAGAAAATTTAATGACGATAGTAGAAACGAAAAATGTGAAAGAAATGCTTTGACAGGGGAAGCAATTACTCCCGATCAGAGAAAAATATGTATGGAAGATATAGACACTCAATTGTAATTGCTTTGAACCAGCATGCAGGTTATAAAATACCAGAGAGTTATTGCTCCCAAAATACTGATATATTTTAAGTATCCGTCTATGATCATGAACACCTTTGAAAAAAAAGTGTGCAGTGGACCAAAGGAGCGAAGAGGGGGGAAGGGGCGTTAGCGAGCTCTCTTTCTAAAGCCCAAATTTCCTCGTTTTGATAAAAGTACGGTGGACACAAAATCAGAGACTGTTAAAAAGTAACCCATCATATTTTCTTCTCGATATATTTCGTTACCCGTTAAGAAGGTATCTGTTGCCATCCTCGATATATAAAATTTTTCTTATGTTTCATCAACACACTTCATCATCATTACAAGGTCGTAGCTTCATTTCAAGTTTATATTTATATCAGCGTGGAATCTGTTTTACCTCCATGATATCAGTGACTATGGATAATCGCCACGGATGAACCAAATATTCAACTTCTTTTGAATCGAAACATAGACAAAGTGATACCTTCACTTAACAAACACAACGTTTCATCTTGAATATCACCTTTCGAAAAGAAATCTGAGGAGTCTGCGACTAAGAAACTGATTTCCCAGTTTGTAACAATTAACCTTTTGAGATGACGCACTCATTTAATGTACTCCTTATCGATATCTAAATCAGTTTAGTTGCTGGGGAATTTCTCTGAGCAAACAATCAGATTTCGAACAAAGGTGCTGTTATAATAAACTACCCTGTAAGTAATGAAAGATCAGGATGCGGTATTTGCACAAAGCTAAACTTCGACGTTTCCTGCGGTTGAGTCAAAATGTAAGATATAAATCACCTTAAATTCTAAAGCGGCCGTCTTGTATAAGAAAATAAAAATATAAAGATAATTTTCGATACCCCATACACTGGAGTCGATACAAATGGCACTACCTCCTTTATAAACTCCCGGATCAGCTGATATAAATGTGCAGCGCGCCTGCGAGGGTCACGACGGTATGGACCACTGATCTGTAGTGTACAGATCAGTGGTATGGACACGACTCTGGCGTGGGTCAGAGCCGTATGATTTACGGGTCTGGCGTGTGTTAGAGACCCAGGGCGCCCTCATTTTCGTAGGAATTTGTTTCGTCTTGTCATGAAAGTATTTGAGGGCCGAGGAGCCGTTGGTCGGCGTTCGTGCGGAACTACCACTCGACATGAAGGCTTAATATAAATTTATGCTCGTTGCCCTCTTCGAATTGGAAACAGCAGTGTTATGTACGTTTGACCGTATAATGCCAGACTATACTGACACTGAAACAATTTAAAAGTGCCGACAAAGAATACTCGGGGGGGGGGGGGGGGATCGGTGGTTGATGTGGAGACAAGTTTGATCGAGATGTAGGCCTACTGCAATGTGCAGCTCCTGCAGGTTAGCAAAATGATAACAACAGCAGAATAGTATACGGAATACAGTGGGAGTAAAGAATACAAGCAGTCATTTTTCAGATTGGAGGGATAAACAACCAGAATGCAAAAATGCATTGTGATTTCGATGATGTAACATGAACAGTTTTCTTCATGAATCTGAAGTAATGTGTAGTGAGGGTGTACATGTTTACAAGGGTTTTACGGTTTGACCTCTGATGATCTTTGACTTCGACCAAAAACAATATGCATCTTTTACTCAATGTGGTACTTCAACACACTTCTTGAGATATCGTGTTTACGAGGTTTTCAAAATTTGACAACTGGTGACCCCAAATGACCTCCACCAAAAACAATAGGCTTCTTGAACCTATTGTGGTACTTCTACACAATAACTATAAAGTTGGTCAGACCTTCGCTTCTTGAGATATCGTGTTTACAAGGTTTTCACAGTTTGACCCCTGGTGACCCCAAATGACCATTGACCTCCACCAAAAACAATATGCATCTAGTACTCAATGTGGTACTTTTACACACCAAATATGAAATTACAAGCTGGGCGTCACAAACGCACTCGCACATACACCATCATGAATGCAATGGTTACAATTGTCATCGAAACCAAAAACAGAGAACTAGTGCAAGCCAAAGTTAGGGGAAAACTGATCTCACTGACAGGCTGCCCAAGCCCTGGCGAAACCAGGAGTAAATATGATACACATGGGCCTATGTCAAACCTTCTATATGGACTCGGTGATGTTGCATTTGTACAAGCAGAGCCACTGTGATCGCCAGGCGTTCTAGTTGTAGGCTTTCAAGTTAAGAATTTAACACCCAAAAATGTGCTAGGTACAAAATGAAAAACAGAAAATCAGTCGGGAGGGATGGGTGTAGGCGGGACGTGAAATGTTAACTCTCTAGAGTATCTTTCCCCAGAGAACTACTAAAATATCTAAGCGAACCTTCCTCAACCATGCTAGGAATACCTCGACCGGAAATATAAGTTCAGACACTCAGGATTTTACGAAACAGTTGAGGGATTTTCAATCACTGAAATGTCATTTAACTTTTAGCTTGAACTCTACCTACATTAAGATGGACAATGATGTTAACAATGTGAGAAGAAGCTTTGGTTTGGAGATGTCATTTGTGAAATAGTTTAAAACTTTAGGGCAAGTAGTAAATCCTAATTATCAACAAATGTGTGACATGCCCAGAGAATATTCTAGTGTCTGCATATATATACATCATGTTATTTGATTTTAAAACAATGATAAACTTTTTGAATCAGTTGTGTAGCAACTTTAAGTTGGTGATTTTGCTGTGGAATGGTGAGGTAAAGTATAAACTGTTATACAGAAGGAATATATTTGGTTGTGTCTTGGGTTACAATCATTTACTTTTTTTTTTTTTTTGGTGCACCATTAAAACCACATTAACTTTGGTACAACGAAAATCCTCTTTTCATTAAATATTTTAAATTTTTTTTCAGCTGATAGAGGATAGATGATGTCAGTTGAATAGGAAATACATTGGATTAGTAGAAAGTACAAACAAATACTAAATCACATTGATGGATCGATCTTCTGTTTAATCCTCTCTTGTTACAGATATAACAATGACTTCACTCATCAAAATTTTACTGGCATTAGCAAAAAAAGAGAAGAAAAAAAAAATTGGAATAGTTCTCAAAATGATAAGTCCTGTGAAAAGTAAACTTTTAGTGGTTGCATAACATTGTGTGATATCCTTTGAATATCTTAAACCAGCCTCCCTTACATTCAAAAATATATTATATGAGTATTGCACATTAAAACAGAATTGGTCCCTTCAAGTCTCAAGTCCACTAAATACAGCTTGCAGGTGAGAAGATATGGACCGGCCACAATGCAGTTTAAGTACAAACTACGATTTTGTACATCAGAAGCTTTGAAACAAGCAAAACATTTGGCTAGAGCAGGAAATGAAAGCAGGATCAGAAGAAGACCTTTACTGTCCAAGCATTGAAAGTTGTGCATCACAATGTTTACACTGGCATTCACAGATTGACTATATATCTAACAATAACTCTGTATTGATTTAGGCAAAAATAACAGTCAGATATGACTAAACTCTATTAACTTTTCAATCCCTCACGAGAAGCTTATTTTCTAGACCAATCAAAAAGTCTGATAATGAATCAAACGGCTAAAACTTCTACAATGGTCATGTTTGAAAAAAGTTAATATTGAAGTAGCCTTCATGTAAACAATAATTGGTAACACCCATGACCTTTAAAATCACATGACACCATCGAACCATCCATGTGATTGTTGGTTGAATTATTGAGTTGAATCGTCTAGACGTAACTCGACCTACAAGGCCCTATTTACATAAGGCTGCAGCACGGCGTTGAACTCTGCACTGGGTGTTATGTGTCATGTAGACACAGAGGAAAGATCAGACCCTGTGCTTGGTGTTTAATTTGAATGTCAACGCAGCTTGGAGTTGACCAGCGGTAACCATAACCTTTGTGGTTGTTCCCTACGCGTGTAATATGACACTTTAGTAGCATCGCTGTACATCACACAGCGTATAGTTTCGCTTAAAGAAACTTCACCTTCCTGGTCAGTGATCATGAACTCTGGATCAGATACCAAGCAATACACACCGAGTGAGGGGGTCAAATCATGACCTCTGGATCAGATACCAAGCAATACACACCGAATGAGGGGGACAAATCCGTAATGTATACCCAGCAATAATGAGGTCAGGTTTTGCAGTTTACTACACAAAGTGATGCCTTAAATTTCTACTTACTCCCTCCAATATAAAGGAAATGGTTTTACATTTGTAAAATAAACACTGACCAGCAGAGAATATTTCATGACCTATTTTCCCCATCGCACTTACCAAATTCATCCCAATATAACACTTTATGACTTTATGACACTATTATAGTGTTTGTGTTATAACTCCAATCTCATAAATAACATTTTCTAAACTTTCTTTTCACCACAAAACTAGGTGACCCAGTTAAGTACAGCCTAAATCACAGCCTAAATCAAGTATACCTTAGCACGGTACATAACCATCCAGTTGCCTGGATACCAAATCATCTTTGCTTGCTTTTCCGGTCTTTCTCGGTAAGCATCTTATTGATGTAAGCCTCTTGCTGGATTCTGATGTTGACTTCATCGATCTGTTTTCGGTGGTTTTGTTTCTGCTTTGAGATTCTCTTCTTCAAGTCCTGAATTTTGGTTTGATTCAGATGGACTTGATTCTCTTTCTGTTGCTTCTCATAAGCGATCACTGTAAAACGGAGCACAAGATCTAAGCCTTCAAACATCTCAACAATTATTTTTTCAAAATATCAGGGCATAACTTATCTGATATTGCAGAGCAAAATACTATGCAATGTGAGCAACTTGCTATACAAGTGAAAAGATGAATATCAGTTTTCTTACACACGACAAACCAAAGTATTTTGTAAGAGACTAAATTCAGAGCTTTCAAGACTGCTACACAAAGTTTAAACACTAAATGATTCATTGCATATAATTTACATAAACAATGACACTCAATTGTAAATGGTAGCAAATCTCAAGGAAAAATCTTCAGCCAATTACACTGTGTTTGAGGGGGAATGAATTACTTGAAACCATTTCCAAAGCACACATCAATGAACACTTCAGGTAGACACAAGATAAGGTATCGAGCAATATGCTAGACATACTAAAATTTGGATAAACCAAACTGCAGTAACCTTCTGTGAAGGTCAAATATATCTCCAACCATTCTCGAGATACAGTAGAATTAATTGATTTATTAATTGATCAATTAACTGTTATGTAGTACTTACTGCTGCACTGCGACTCAATTTCAGATTTGTGGGCTGATTCACTCTGAGCTTCTGCCTTCAGTCTTTCTAAGCTGTTGTATTGATATAAAAAAGAAAAAGAAAGGAAAACAGAACTGTTGACAACTTTTGCACAGATTTTGTTCTTCCACATGAAGAAACCACCCAATGAACCTGATAACTCATCCTCTTAAAGGGAGTGAAGACTCGCGCACAAAGAAACGTTTTATGCCGGTAATCTGAACTAGTTTCGAATGAGGTGTAACAGAAGTGTTAGACACCACCATTGATCCCAGAAAAATTACACACAGCTAGCTACTGTCTGTAATTAGACACTAGTGTAAAGTCAATACATGCAGCAATGGTCAATACCCACAGCACAGTGTACATAGCAGGGAGTTGTTATGGAACTCCCTGATCTCAGGTCCAGATAAAAGATAACATGGTATCAAGTTTCATTACTGTCTGCATTTTGTAGCAACAAGAAGAAAACTTCACTTGCAAGCAACGGAAAGTTAACTTTTTCACAGGGCGGAATGCGGTTTGGGGCGAGTCTTCAATGCCTGTATGGCGTAATACCCTTTTGAAAGCAACTTTTTTTAGTTTGGTTGACTTTAATATGAAAGCGGCTGAGTATTACTCAAGATTTGATTGATTGCTAGCTAAGATTGATTACCAAGGCATCCTCTTGAACTTTGTCATGAACTGGACAAAAGTAAGTGGTCCATTTTGTCTATTGGACACTTTTTTTGGAAGTCCTAATCAAATACAAGAAGCAAATCTTGATTTTCCCAAATTTTTTCACCATTTGAAATGAAACTTGTGCATCAATTAAAATGAGCTGCGGTTTCACAGGCTTGCTAGAGAAACACAACATCTGAAAATTAAACAATTTCATATTAACAGAAACTTCCCAAGATCTAAAACAAGTTACAGGAGTTTTGTAGTTAACAGAGACTTCCCAAGATCTTAGACACGTCCCAAGAGTTTTGTAGTTAACAGAGACTTTCCAAGATCTTAGACACGTCCCAGGAGTTCTGTAGTGGATAGAGACTTACCACTCTTCATATCTTTTCCTCTCTCTTTCCATTTGTGCTTTCAAGATGTCAACTTCTCCTTCTGCAAACTCTCTTCTAAGTCTCTCTGCTTGTAAGTGAGACTGTGTCTCCAGGTGATGATTTTTTTCCCTCTGAAAGAAAAAAGTGATTGTTTCCAACGTTACAAAGATTGTGTGGCACAACAAATTAAATTTGCCATATTGTTTTTGTATTCAGTCAAAATTGTATCACTTGGAATTGGTGACACAGGCCAGGTCTGTACCCTAAAGTCCACAATATCACCAGGCTTTGCAAAAATTTTGTCAAGACTCAAATTAATTTTAAATGATTGCATACTTACATTATATATATACAAGGATGAACATAACTGCAGCCACAGGTCAGAAAAAGCATCTAAAATTTGTGAAACAGCCACCTTATTCCTTAAGCAATGTGGCGGGGCATGTTTCCTAACACATAAAACGCCCAGTTAACTCAATACACTTGGATGCAATTTTATTTAAAAGCAAAGAAAACTTTGTTGCTTTTATGATAATTCTATACATGAAAGAATAGATGATACATTATAGAAAATGCCAAATGGTCCCGGTGTGAACCATAGTTCATCCAATATGCCTATGACCCATGTACCTTTTGTTATAGAAAGTACTGTCTGGCCTTGCAAACCAGACTAGTGTCATGGCTTCTTATATCAAATGAAGTCAGATCATGTTACTGTATAGAAAAGAAAATGGAAAAGAAACAGGAACAGGAACTCTGACTGGTACATCTTGCCATTACCAATGCAGTGTAAAGATGCTTTTTGAATTTAGGATATATAGTTTAACCTCTGTACCCATCTTATGCTGTCTTTTTTTTCTGTAACATCTCTTTCTAACACACAAAATACTGAGATCTGTATGTCCCATTAATGCCACAAAAAAAAAAACATTTTAATGGCTGATTCTAATGAAGGTATGATCACTAAATGCATTTGTATCAAATATGAATTTTTTTCCTTGCAAACGTTTACAACATCCAGGATATGATTCATCTGGTTATTGCATTGCAAAATGGTCAAATTTTATAGTCCTAAGTGTTTGTACACAGGTACCATTGTATACAAGAAAAGAAACCATTTAACTTCTATATGCCACAAAGACTTTAAAGCTACTACAAAAGATTCGGACACTAAACTATGCCCTGGATGTCAGGGCAGAAAGAACAGCAATGAAATTATTACCACAATTGCTGAGTAATCACATTGACACTGGCAGGGATAATGATGTAATGCCAAAGACATTGAAATGATTGCAACTAGCTTTTCTTTCTTTAAATACAAAGACATTAATTACTTACCTCAAGCTCTTCAAAAAGTAAGTCATACATTTCCTGTTTGACACTTGTCTCAGAGTCAGACTGCGCCTGTGTGTGACTCTGAGGGAGAGAAGAAAATTATCCAAGAGTTTAGCACAAATTTCATACTTCATAGACACAACTTCAATGGTAACCACGATAGAACGTTGTCTCAACTGCAACATTTAAATTATTACAAAGTAGTGGCGTTGCTGTGATATGAGGTTTCTCTGCAATTAATATCACATTATACTGTTTATCGTATGGCTTGATTTAAACATTCCACAATACCTATACTTTGAATTCATTAGTCAAATGTCTTGTTTTGTGTTCATGATTTCATCTATAACTACTGTGGGACCAGAACCTGATATCACTTCTTCTTATGTAGGGCTGTACATTAACGATTGCCCGGGCAATTACAAATTATGTCGGCCAAGTAAACATTATGTCGGGCAAACTCTGTCTTATCTCAACTTGCATGATTGGGATTAGTTCTACAGTGCCCTAGTAATGTATTAACGTTAGTACTATTATTAACGTTAGGCCTACTGTAGGCTAGTACTGGGCCTAAGTTAGTAATCTAGCCAAACCTCACCGATTCATTGAACCTCATAAGCATTTCTCTTTGAGCTTTGACAACATCTTGGAGTTGCTTATGGACTAGATAACTCGCATCTTCAGACTCGTCCATGTCTGTTGCGCATTCTGTCTGCGCCATTACCTTCGCGGATGGACTTTGCTAACAGTTAGTGTAGTGACTTCTTGCCTACATTATATGTGGCCTTCGAATCAAATATCAAGTTTACCAACCTGAAGCTATCCCAGGATTCATCACAGGATTCATCCCAGGATTCA
>KN893142.1:0-11464 GCA_000934455.1 Apostichopus parvimensis | reverse complement strand
TATTATACAAAGGCAGAGAAAACAATATATGACTCATAATTGACAAATAAGGAGTACTGTTTTAGAAACTAAATTGGAATTTTCTGTTCTCTGGAACCTCCTTCAGCAGTATTTGGCAGTGGAATGAAAGTACAATATGTATTCATGTGTATCTACTACTCTTAATGTGTGGAGCAACTCTAGATGTATTATACACAGGAACAAAATATAAAAAGTGCATGTTTATCAAAAGTCATGCCTAACAACTTGATCAGCAACTTTTGAGTCATGACCCACCAGACCCCCATCCCCACCCACTCAGAATAAATGCTCAAAATGTATGAAAAGCTAGTTTAAACTACATTATATGGATGTCAGAAAGCTGTATAGCTATATAAATTCTAGATAAATTCCATGACCCACAGAAACTTTTTCGCCACCTACTTATGAGTCATTCTGTAGTTTGCAGGCTGTCATTCTAAATGATTGTGATTAACAAATGGTTTCTAAGATTTCACTAGATGAATAATCTGAAGGCACATTCAGTTTTACTTGCTGTATGATAAGAGAGATCACACATCATGGTAAGATGAAAAATTGCATATTGTCAACATAAGGGAAAATGTGAAATGAAACATTGTGAATACTTAAAGCAGTAATTATTTGTTAACAATATCAAAAATCAGAAAAGTTTAAAGTTTACTGTTTATTCCATCCAATAATCTTCATTTTCACAGTGAAATAACATATAATGAATCATTGTCTACACTTCACTCATACAGACAACAAATTTTGTTGTAAATTTTCAAATAAAAAATTTATACATGTACAAAATACCACACTTCTCACCCTAAGTCAAATTAAGCAAGCATAGGATATCAAATATTTAATAATAGTGATTAAACATTGCACAACTAAATGCATCCAGCTCTGTTACTTCATATCTTAGGCTTCCTCATTCATTAAACCTACATGCGAACTCTAACATCTAACAAATCGTTCACAATGTGCTTATTAACTTTTAAAGTTTAAATTTGTTCACTTTTAGCTTCTATTGATGGTATTAGGTTAATATCTTCTTTTTTTGTTGTAAATAATCTAACATTAGTCCCAAGAAAAAATATTTATGATTTTGGTGTAGGTCCTATCAAGTTTGTTAGCATCTCGAAGCATATTGAAAAAAACCCCCCAAAAACGGATTCAATTAAAATGAATATATGAGATGAAAAACATGTCATCTGATTACATTTTGCAATAAAGATGATGAGCAGCTTTCCAGCAGTTATTGGCTTTGTGAATACATCCAGTTTGCAGTGTGTTTAACAAACACATCTGAGGTTGTACAATGGGTTTGTATCACAAATTTTAGCAGAAACTTGGGACTGAAAGTTAAATTACAACATTACAAAATCACTGATTTAATATAAAAAAAACATGTCACAAAATTGTTGGGAGGTTTTCACAAGTCATTTTGTAAGATAACTTGAGTGATTATTCTAATGAAATGGACAGTGAAAATGATAAAATGGATAACGAAAATGTTTGGCTAGCACAATTGCATGATGAGTTTAGCTCCATTGCATGGCGATGTGGATAGTGGAGGTAAAAAATTTAGGGGAGCTATTTGGGTAAAATGTTGCATGTGACTGTACATGGTCAAAGCCTCTCGGGCAGGCCTCTCAAACATGACATTGACTCTGCACCAGTTGATATTTTCAAATTATTTTACTGATGAAATTGCTGAATACATTCCGTGTACTTGAAACTAATCGGTAATATATATAAACAGGCATAAACACAAGATTGGGCTAAATGAACACTTGTGAAAATTCATCTGACTTAATGAAGATGGGGATACCGTGCCACCCACCACCACCTCCCCCCTCCATACATTTTATCCAGAGAGAAAAACATTTTATCCAGAGAGGAAATTAACAGTCCATGAGTTGGGTTATCGCTTTCAAAGGGAACGATTGACTTAATGAAAATGACCCTCAAAAGTCACATGAATGGGGGAATGAAAGGGGATATTGACGGATGCAGGTAATGGTTTAAACACATATAATTTGGCATTATATACATTTGTTGAGGGCAGGACAGCAGAGTATAAATGGTAAGAGTGATGGATTGCAGGCAAAAAAGGTTAAACCAGGAAGCACCTGCATATTCATGTGCAAAGACAATGAGCTGTAGAACACATCCACAAACTATGTGGTCAGATAAATACCCACAAGATGGTAACCGACCAAAGTAAATTAGGCAATTTTTCTATATTACTTAATATTTGAGACTAGCTCCTTCTTTCTGTGTACACTCTTGGTGGTATTAGTTCATTAATAATATAGACCTGTATGAGAACAATAACAAGAAGATTACCAAATGGTATATACAGGTGCAAAGGGACCCGGAGGAGCCCCCTTTGAAGTCTTAATTCTTCCTTTGGCATATTTTGAAAAATAGAGTAAGTTACTTGTTTGTTCTTTAACCCATATTCCCCTCATTGACCCCCATCCCCAAGGCTGTATATCCCTTACAACCCTCCCCCCACCCCCCACTTCAACAGTTCTTAGCCACATTCTTGTTTGCTTGACTTTTTATCAGGGCAAGATCAATATTCACCCTGATCAACCCTGAGGCAAGCTCTGGAAAATTTTCATTTTGGCCAGGGGAGTCTGCAGAAATTTGACAGCTCCTTGAAAGATGGAGAAGTGTGCAACTCTTCATTGACAATGATTATGACAAACAAGTAGCAATTTCATTTAACATACCTAGATATCATAATCAGTGATAAATAAAGGACCACTTTAGTTGTTAGCGGAAATGTTTCGACCATTGAGCACAATTTGGGGGATTCAGACAAAAAAAAATCAAACTTAAGGTAACAGTCACTCAAATGTCGCAGCAGAATCAATAGTTCAAACTGCAAAATGAATATTCATAAAATGCTGTGTATCAAGGCAGACCAATCAATGCATTGATTTGCTTTATGGTTCAACCAATATATATATATTAACGAAATGGCATATCCATCCTATTTACATGAGATGCTTTGAAATTTAACTCCCAATACAAGTTTCAGAATGAATGATTGAGAGATATTTTTAAGAATTTACAAGATGTTTGACAAATATATTAATTACTGTTTGATTGGACTATCAAATTTAACTCAAATGAATATTATAGAAATCCAGATTTTTTTTATTAATGTTTTTAATTTCTTTTTTAATATGTTTTGTGGCAGATAGTGATTAGAAAACCTGAGATATGTAAACCCTCATTAGTTTGATTAAATTACAAAATTACAGTTTATCATAATATAATCAAGGTGAAATTACCAAGTTGCTTGTAATTGTTTAAACCTTTTCACTCTTGAGATGCTGTTGTCTACGGTCTTGTAATTTAAATACCACCAAAAGCTTATTACTGTTGGTACTTTATATTATGTAATTAAACACTTTGATCATAGAGTAATGATGCCTTTAGAGTTGCAACAACAATTTTTGCTGGAAATGAATGATTCATTGACTGGTATTAGCATGGTAAACAGATGGCCTGGAAAGAGCCTCCCTATTAGATGGCGCTATTTACCAATACATAATTATGGTTAAATACATAAAAAAAATGCCAGCCTTATTTGCGACCTTTATTTAAGATTAGCATAGCCATCATTGGGTATACTTTAACTAAGATCTATACTATCTTCTGACTGTGCTTTCAACAGTATAATTATTCACTACTTTAGTAAATTATTGATGGTCCATAGCTTGAGTCACTCATTGTTCAATGTGAAACGACGTTTTGCCGCAATGAAATACTAAAGTGCCTTGAGTCACTTCCTCACCTTGAGGCACAAAAACATATAGTAATGGCTTGTACAAGTTCTCTGTTGAAAATTCATGACTATTTGCATTGTTTAAAGGAGAAATTGAAAGCTTGCTACACTACATTACACACTGCTCAATGGTCCAATCTTTCTTCAACTATAAATTACCTGTTCTGTGTATCAACCCAAAGTTCTTATATCTCTTTTTTTACTCTAATTTACTATAAAATGTTATTCTAATGCTTTTAAATGCAGTGCCTCACTTCGAATGCATTTCCTTTCTTTATTCAATTTAGAGTTCTTCACACATGTATATTTTCCTTACGCTTTCCAATTATGCTCAGAAACATCAGAAAAGTTGCGATTATGGCAAGCATATAACTTATGATACCCATGCATATTACATGCAACCATTTTATTCTGTTAATTTCGGCTACTAAAAGGAAATGTCCATCATTTGAGCTTCACCTCTGTGACTGAACAAGTCTCCACAATGGAATGAGAGATGATATCAATCCTAGCATTCCCACGACGAATGTTGTGAGTTTACCTGACCACAGAAATCCAGACGGCATAAAATGGATGCAGATAGCCAGGTCAGCTAACTCACTAACAATCGATAGAGAAGTCCAGAGTTCCTCTGGGCTCAATTTTCTCGAGACAGATCTAAAAAAAGAAAAGAATAATGTTTACTGTAAACATTGCTTGAAAATACTTCTCTTGTTTTAAATTTCCTCAGTGGTTAGTGGGTTGTACTCCATTACATAACATTACATTTTTGGTTGCCAACCATTCATGTGAATGTGTCACAGTTTCTTGCTAGCAGCACTGTATCAGCTGATTTCTTCAATGACAGTTATCTCTATCACCTGGACCAACAATAATGGACTGGGTTTGTGTCTCCTTTAAGTCCTGTTGAGTAACTTTGCATTGCAATTTACTTTACAGTACAGATACCCAAGGAGTAGGTTATATTTACCCAGATGCATCTGTAGACCTTTTCTTAGCGTCCCTTTGCCTCAATTGGGTCAATTGAATTAAATTTCTGCAATGAAAAGTATGAATTCGAAAGAAAGTTGTCACAAGAGAGGCGAAACAGAATCTGACAACCATTTAACATTTGCAATTTCCGACTTTCTCTTAAAGCAATCAGAAAGCTGGAACTTGGAGGAAAAAAAAGCCCTGGTATACAGACACAAATGATAGTTAAACACAAACATACTGGATTGATGATAAATTCATCTCAGGCTGTGTAGGAATTATTGTCATGTAAACCACAACTGGAGTACTGGACACACAGTATTGTCAACATTGTGAGCAGTGGGTGCAACTACCAGAATATTTTATCAAATGATCAAAGTTTAAACAAGAGAGAGTGAAGACAAATGCAAAGAGTATCAAGGGACATCAACAAGTGTAGAATGTTGCGATGGAACATTGTGTGGCAAGGTATATAAATAGGAAAGGTTGTCAAGTTCTTCTCCATAAATGAGGTCCCTGACAGATAACACCGATAACTCCATTTGTAGTTATGGTACATTCATACAACAGATTTTTTAAACTACTTTCATGATGAGTGACTTTATGTGCACTAGTCATCTTCACTATATGAATTTGAAACATGTTTGAATGTGAATTCACGGAATAATTTATACGGTATAACATCACAAAATGCTATGCAAAATGGGTAAATTGTTATACATTTACAAAGGTCTATAGCAGTTCTTGTACACAGAAACCATAGTAATTAAAGGCATTGAAGACTCGCCCCAAACCGCATGCGACCATCTGAAAAAGTTAACTTTCTGTTGCTTGCAAGTGACGTTTTGTTCGTGTCGCTACAAAATGCAGACAGTAATGAAACGTGATACCTTAATTGTTATCTTTAGCTAGACCTGAGATGTCCATCGCGGTATCGTTTGTATACTGTGCTGTGGGCATTGACCGTAGCTGTATGTACTGACTGCACTAGTGTCTAATTACCGACGGTATAGCAAGCTGTGTGTGTATTTTTTTGGGATCGATGATGGTGTTTAACACTTCTGTTACACCTCATTCGAAACTAGGTCAAATTACCGGCATTAGACGTTTCTTTTTGCGCGAGTCTTCACACCCTTTAACAAGAGATAAAGTTCAGAGACTTCAAAACTACTATGTAAAATTTGGAAACTAAATAAGTCCCTGGAATTATCAATTTCTTATTTTGTTTTTCAGCATAGAATGAAACCAAGACAGAGTAGCCTCAGATTTTTTGGTAAAGAAATTGCATTCCTTTATTTTACACAGAGCATATTGAACTGGTAGCAACATCCTGGGAAATACCAAGTGTGTAAATAGACCTCTTGGGATTGATATGATATGTGCAAGTTTCTTTCAGATACAGAAGAGGGAAGCCTTCTAAGTACTGCTCATGTCTTTAGTTCATCAAATTCTCTTTTAGCTTAACAAAGATCTATTGGGAATTAAGGGTCGTTTAGTCGTGTAGTTTTGTGAGATGATCATTAATGTAGTGTATACCCACCTTTGATTTGTTTGCTCATGCCTTTTTATGAAGTACTTACCTGGTTATAGTAATGGAAAGAGATATGAGCCAACAATAAACACACAAGTTGTTCCACCTCTGTGAAGATATTTTCAAAATACCAGCATCAGATGCCCAGGCTATATGCTCAATTGGAAAGAAAAGTTGATCCGTAAAGTTCTGTACCAGTGTAATCAGTCGAATAAATAGAGACTTCTCCTGCAGACGGAAAATATACAACAACAAAAATATATATATTCTTAACGATTTCCAGTTTTAATTCCCTTTCCACTGAGTAAACAAAATCCTGCAAAAATATTAAGGAAATTTGTTCTTCATATCTGAAATTTGCATATGAATTCCTTTAAAGTTATTAGATCCATTACTTCTTAAAATTAGGAGAGACATTTAGCCAACCTTACCAATTTAACTTTGTACATGCAAATTTGAAATTGTGAAATAAATTGGCATAGCAATATGAAAGCCCCTAGTGGTAGTCCATAAAGGTATATACTCCCTGCACATAATAATGAAACGTTGACAAAGGAGCATCGTTTGTGCACAGTTAAGAGTTGCAGTCAAGGATGTCTATGGCGATCAACATTGATCATGTGAGGTATGTGCAGATAATGCACAATAGCGTACTGTAGACTTTCGCATTATGAAGGGTGGGGCTGGTGGGGGGGACCCAAACTGGACTATTTTATACACGACTAAGAAAAAACAATTGCAAACATAATTTAGTGAAGACTATTATGTAATAACTTAAGCTAGCACAAAGCGGGTGCTACAAACCTGTGACCCGAGTCCATAGCTCATGGAATAAGACAACATTGGAAGATCATCAAAGAGGCGAAGGATTGTACGACACAGACCCAACTGACTGCTTAAAACCAACAGACCATTTCTGCTTTGTTCAGTCACAAACGTCGTTCCTGCGACCATCTTCGAGCCATACTGGACGGTGCGCAGGATGCGTCCACGCCCGGAGTGACTTTCCAGTAACTTAAGAGTAGAATTCATCTTTACTAACAAATGAAAATAAATATTCCATGCAAATATACAGCCTGGGGTAATACTACAACATGCCAAAACAACTGCACTGTCTTCATTCGGCTTCACTGCTTCAAATATTTCACAGATGTTTGTTTTTTTAGTGCAGTGATTCAAATTGTACTTGACTATATTTCTATATTTATCTCATTGTTGTATACAGTAGTTATTCCAGGCAGTGCTATGCAACAACTAATTATATTAACGGTACCCTGATTAAGACCTTTTGCTATATGGCAGCACATTCCTAGTATGCAAAAAACTTTCTGCTGGTGGATCTGTAAAATATAAGAGAAACAAATGGTCACAAACATTGAAAAATGTAGATAACCAGTTCAGATATTATTAAAACTAAAGCTTTGCCAGGCCCATGATTTTTGTTCAATCAATTACTTTTCCAATGTGCAAGAGGATACCCACAGCATCAAACAACAATAAAATACAGAGTGAAGTGTAGACACAGCTCCTTCAATAGCTCATTTTTTAAATCTTATTTTAATTTTTTAATCTGCACAGCATCTACAAGAAAGACTCAAATTTGCACAATGAAAGAAAAAAACATTGTTGCATTTCTGAAGCACTTACATGAATTATTTCACACATTACCTCAATAAACTCAGTAAACTTTAGTGCATATACAGGGGTATGATGTAACTAGTGACATTTTTGAAAACTTTGATGAGAGTTTTGACTGAGATAAAACAAAACAGTTCTATAAATCTGAATCTGATGAAGCCATCAATGAAATCATGCAATGAAATGATAAAAATAAACCACAGGGCAAATATTCAGGGGGAGTATCATTAAATCATTGTAGTGGCTATCTACATGATCGTCCAGTGAATAAGCATGGGGCACTCGATTATTCACTCGATCATAGCCTATGAGCTGAAAGACTCATCAAGCAATTGAGGAACAAATTGTGTCTATGCATCCTATCAAAATAGCCACATTTTGCTAAGTGTTCAGATGCATTATACAGTCTTAGTCAAGTGTATTATATATAAAGTACTGTAAATTAAATGTTTTGTCAAATACACTTGTACCACTTGGAGTGGGTATGACCAGGTCCCAACTCCGGTGTTCATTATCTCCTGATGGTCAGTTAAAATGGGCTAAAACATGCACACTTAACCTACCATCTGGCAAAAAAGCACCAATTATTGAATTGATAATATGGTCAATAAGCAGAAGTTAATGCATCACTTATTTAAAATCAATGATTGGGTAAATGAGTACTAAGACAAAGGAAAGAGTCCTTCTAATTTGATAGTTAAGCAACCCATATTTAATGGATTGTTGGGTAAATAAGCACCAGTATTTATTAATGTAACCGACTTATTCAACTGATCATCCGTTAAATAAGTAAGTCATGATCAATATTGAACTGACAATTGGGTAAGTATACTGTAGGCACCAGAGCAAAACCTTTTGGTCAGATATATATGCAAGGTTCCCATCCTTATTGAACCAACAATCAGGTGCATAAGTCCCTCCCACATTATATCATTATCTTATAAAATCAAATCACAAATGCCTAGCTTTGACTTTGAGGTCGGCCTCGCTGTACTACAGCGGCCTTATGTGAAACATTTGCCCAGACTCACTTTCACAAGCATCTCAAACTTATTCAATAAACATTGGGCTATCAAGTATCATACCATCTTTTATTTCTTCCTGATCGAAAAATAGCAGAAATAATGGATGGAACCTATCCATCTAAAGTATATGATACTATTACAATGGACTTAGCATCTAGGCTAGAATAGATAGAGTGACCTAAAGTAAGGCTATAGCCTATAGTACTGCTGCATGTTAAAGTAGGACTCAAGGAGGCCTAAGGTAGGGCCTAGCCTACAGTATTTTAGGTTAGTCCCTCATATTCATAACAGCAACTTTGTGTGGTTTAATCACCTCAGCGTTCCATGTTCAACCAACTTCAGAATTTGTGGAAAGCAGGTTGACAAGTTACAGTTAAGACGTTAACAGGCAGCTTTATTCGCGATTTAGAAAGCCACATTTATTTACATGGGACGTGGGAGATAGATCACATTTCTGTGAGATGTTGCAAACAAACCTATGGCCTAGCCTAAAATATGCTAACATGGTCACAGACAGGCAAAAACTAATCAGCTGATTCAAAGGTACCATCGATATATATAATACTATAACTATTATTGTTGCGTTGAAGTGACGATCATGCCTGAAAAATATGAGACATTTTTGGTCAAACTTTTGTTTTGTATATGATCAGGATAGTGGATACAATGGTTTATGATAACATTAAATGGTATAAAATTTGGTCAAACTAGCTAGTATGATATAAAAGAATGTATTTTTTACTATTGTTTGCAATTTTGGGGGTTCCTTTTTGGAGTAGGATCCAATACAAATAAAATAAAATGGCTTCACTCGTCCTATAAGGTTTCATTTTCAGTAACTCTATGAGGCCCGAGTTAGAGCGTAGACTATATAGCGCAGAGTGCAGGTAACAAACGCATGTGGCTACCCTCAAGTCAAAGATCACTGCGAAACAAAGGCAGAAACGTGTTGTTGTTTCCGTCATTGTTTGAAATAAAAAACATATTGCAAAGTGAACAGGGCTTGTGTTAGTTATCCCAACAGATTTCACCACTTGCGTATCGCTTAGCCGATTCTAACAAGCCATCTTCAGAATCAACTTCACCTAGTTGACCTAACTTAGCGATTGTGTTCATAAGCTTCAAAGGCTAAGGATAAACTTACCGGCGTACAGTTGTAGTATATAGAAGTTCAGCGATCATAACAAGCAAAGCAAGACATTTTGCACCTTACATTTGGACAATCTTTTCAAATAGGTTAGGTCTATTTTACAGTTGTGTATTGTATACCTAGCAACCTGGATTTAATTGCAATCAAATAATTGCGCAGCACAACGTTTCAGAAGTAATAATGTCTGGGCGTCTTCATGTTACCCCTGGGACCCTGTCGGTCACCTGTACTGCATTCCTTTTGTGTGACATGCAGGAAAAGTTTCGACCAGCAATTAAGCATTTTGACGAAATTTTGGAGGTGGCGAATCGACTTGTAAGTATATGAACCAGAATATATGTACAGTAGCCTAGGCCGTCTACCTATACTCTGGCGTAGGAATATGCTTCCTGCGCAACAAATGATTTCATTCTTCTGCTCATTCAATTTCCTGTCAGATTTACATTATTCTTTAATCAATAAAAACTCTGTGCAATTTGAAAAACTGTAGCCTACCCAACAGGTTTTCATTGGATTTTAAGATTAGGCCTACTTGACAAATATAATTTTTGTTCTCATAAAAAGAAAGATATAAAACATACATAAGAATGCTCAGTTAAATTAGATTAAATAATACAGTTACTTCAGCGAAGCAATTGTGTCCTATAACTTACTAATTTCAATCTATTTAAGCTCCTTCTATAGAGAAAATTGAAATAATGCAGAAACAAATGTGCGAAGGGTTTGTAAGAATATTTCTTTGAACCTGTGTTATCTATGCAACACATCTTGTGGATAGCAGCACATAGGTATTCTTTCATCTTTTAGCAGATGTGCATCGATAAAAGCTTTAAGTTATGTGTGTTGCAAATTTTATGAAGAAAAAATAAAATAACGGAATTCATAACAAGTTTCCCAGTGTACAGACCTTTGTAATAGTTTAGTGGCCTACCTTCATATTGAGCATACATGTATACAAGAACATTGCAAGGTTTCATATGTATGTATTATTTCATTATTCAAATGTCAGGATATGTAAATAACTTAAATAAAAATAAATTATTTGAAGTAGAAAGAACTGCAAAGTTGTTAAAAGTTTGATGGTGTCAACTCATATGATGTTATGGAAAGCAATATTGCAGCAATCATCTGCTAGTCATCTATCAACTAGAAAAAACCCAATACTACTTGTTGTTTCAATACCTCGGTTTTGTGTTGACATGTAATAACCACATTCTGTTTCATTTAGAAAGTTCAGATCCGAAGTTCACCAGGAACAAAGACCCACCCACCCACCCAACTCCATGCACCACAAAGAAAAAATTACCTCCATAAAAATATTTATTATTGTGATTTGA
>KN893138.1:9108-23524 GCA_000934455.1 Apostichopus parvimensis | reverse complement strand
CGAGTACAGCCAAAAACATTCTCATGCAGAGCAAAGTGGCCTAGAAAGCATAATTTTCAAATGCTCAATCTCACAGCTTTGAATCCAACTTCCCTCTCCTCCACAGCCCCCCCCCCCACCCCTCTCCCTCCTTCTCACTACCACTCAATGGAAGTTTAATATACCTGTTCTAATTCCCTCTCATCCTCCCTTGTGAAAGAATAACAACAACGATAATCACCTTTATTCTCAGCTTCTTCTGTGGCGCTGAGACTAGGTGTGGAACTGCTCTTGCTACGCCCAAAGACCGGAGGATGTACCTGTTGTTGTTGCTGCGGCTGTTGGGGCTGTCTCTGGTGATGGGTATGGGGTTGCCATCCAGAGGAGGATGAAGACATGAGAGGTTGTCTGCTACTTGTTGAGGCAGAGAGGGTATTGTTGACCAGAGATTTAACAGACTCACTGGTTCTTGCACTATCCGTCTGGGTGGCTGCCTTTAAAACCGCAGCAAAGAAAGCAGCTATAGTGAATGAAAAGAGGTGAAACTTTGATAATCTTTGTGCACCCAGTATTGATTAATATTACCATTATCAATAACTGACAGATATTATTGTAAAACTCGAGATGATAGTTCGAAGTTATGAACATAGCAAGCCACTGCCATGATATGAGTTTGTTGTATTTAACAATATAAATAATTCCATACACACTTTTCACGTCTTCCTTTACCGATAAGAAAATTCGACGCAATCTCATATTTTGTCTGTCTCTTCTGCTACTGGCATATTCTAAGCTGCACTTGCAGGGATTGGCTACTTACATTCTCTTTCGCTTGCTGAATCTTGGCCCGGTTCTCCCATCAGTTCACACCACTTCCAATCTTTGCCTTTCCCCATCACCATCTGACGCAACATCTGAGACCTGACCAGTTTCTGTTGCTTTCTCAGACTAGGAGATGGCTCTTTCAACGGTTTAGCTGATGGACAAAATCAACATTTATAACATTCAACACACAATCAAATGAAATCTTTGTGGATACTGCTGATGAACAAAAACAACATTTATCACATCAAGACACAATCAAATGAAATCTTCGTGGATACTGAAGAAAAATTTAACATCTGATAACTGCACTTGAAAATAAAATGGCATAGCGTAGCATGCTGATGAACGAAAAAGACAATCAACATGTAGTTACATATTGAGATAATAATTGAGCTCTAAATACAATAAACTGACATTTGGAGGTTACATTTTTCACAAGACTTTTGAAAGTACAACAAAGACTATAGACAACTTACTAAGCTGTTCTTCTGTGACTCCAGTGACTGTGCCATAAATCTCAAACCCAGAGAGTGATAAATAGTGAGTCTGACTGCTGGCATTCTTCCCATTCTGTTGTATTCTAATATAGCGCCATCCTTTCTTCTCTGAAGCAATTGGTTCCAATGGCCATGTGGCAGTAGATCTGAAAAAGAAGGGTAATAGTTCCCCCATAACTATCATTTCTAATATTGACCAAGCATCCATGTTCTTCAACTATCAATAACACATCTCTTATTATTTCAAATTGCTCTTACCATTCATGATAACTTCACGAAATTTTCACCACATTTATGAAAGTTAGAGGGCCTGACATTTCCATTCTAGCAGGATTTTCTGCAAATGCAAACTTTATTACTTATCTAAGGTATGCACAATTTCATCAAAGTTTAGTTCAAGTATATTCTGTGTATCAAATATATTGTCTTTGCAAGAGTTGTACTACATAGAGAGGATACCTTGCCATTTCTCACTTATGTTGTTATTCTGTAAAGTACCTCCACCAATACCTGTTTGCAACAACTATCACAATTTCCTATACCTAGGCTTAACCAAAAAGGTCAAAATTGATATAGTATTAAGTCAATTTTAAGCCATTTGCAGTGTTAGAGACAATGTTTCCTTGCTTCCAGCATTTTTGACTCTATGGAATTTTACAAATATAAATCTATTGCATTTTGGTGACATCTGATCAATCCATCGATGAAATCACTAAGGTGAAGAACAAACCTAAACCACAGAGCAATATCAGAGAGAGTTATTAATGTCTATTAACTAAAAGAACATTTTTACTCTTCACTTTTTATAAGTTATCATATACCTTCCTATAATGATGATAAACATTACAATTAGCTGTCATAGGTAACTGCATTCCAGGCTGTTTATACCTACCCCGGTTCATTAAGAGATGAATCGTCGTTATGCTCTAACAGACTGATCCATGACTGTCCATCCTTGGACACCTGGAAGATCCAGTTCCTTAGAGCCGACCTGCCGTAACCTCTGGCATGGCGTAAAGTGTACGCAGATGGGATCAACCACAATCCAAGATCCATAGAGAACCAGGATTTCCTGAAAAAAATTAAACATGAAAGTGACACATGAAACATTCAGGAGGGAGGGCAGAGACCTTGAAGAGGTCAATAAAGGGCCAGTGCAAGAATGTTACCAGTTCTTATGGTACCAACCGCCCACACAAACTCATCACTCGAGGTAGATATTTTCAAGATGGCACTGGGATTCAAGGATACCCAACCAGCTCCGGAACCCAGAAGTACGACCTCCAAGCGGTGTACTACCAATGAATCGCAAGAGAAGTCATCACCCTTTAAATATGTGAATTCGGTCTGCCTCGACAGGGTTGAACTCTTGTATCAAAGAAATAACTAAAAGACCGAAAAAAACCAAGCCTACTCAAGTCGCACCTCTGGCTCTTAATGACCATCTGGAATGTCCAACTACAGACCTTGCTCTATGTTTAGAGGGGGCATACTGGAAATGGTCATCAAACAAAGGCAAGTCATGGGAAGAGAAAGCGGACACCCACATAATAGGACTCGCGCAACCGGCCTTTCAGCTTGGGTTTCTAATAAAGCAAATGTGTGACTTTGTAAACCTTGAATTTACAGCAAATAAAATGAAAAAAGGAAGAAATCTCTAGAGGAGATCATTTTTATGTGACCAATGATCCTTTCTAATCTCATTTACAAAAGAGAAATTAAACAAGAGGAACTAGACAGGATACACAAAATATGAAATATTCTCGTCAATAAATTCAGCAAGTTCAATGCAAGCCTCCTGAAGAGTCACAACAATTTAGTGAAATGGAGGGAGGGGGGGGGGAAGGGGTGGGGAGGGAATGACTTACTTGTCATCATTGGTATGGCAATTTAAAGCAGACGGATCTCTGCTTAGAACATCTTCCAGACGACCATATGGTAGAGTTTTACCCTCTGACGATGACACAGACACAAGGTTGTATGCTGCAGGATTCACCCACTCAAATGCAGTCCTTTTGAAGAATGAAAATAAGTTAGCATTAATACATATATGGTGGCTGGAAAATATTAAACAAAACGAAGAAGTTTTTTTTATAAAATGTTACCAAGGAGAATTTCGAAATTATATGCATAAGCTCTCCCTTGGTGGGAGGAGACATATTTTTGTTAATAATTGCATTTTCACCCCATTTTTACACATAGCATTACTTATAAAGTATGAAATTTCCTGTTAATATGCTATCTGAATACGAAAATTATGTGAACTCTGTAAACAGCTAGCTGCATATTTAATAGCTCTTTACTTATGTGTACTGCTTGTTACAATTGCTCATTATGGTCGTCTCCTGAATGCACCATTATTGCCATTAATTACCAAGACATATGTAAAGAAAGTTGTAACTTGTCAGAAATACAGTGTGCACTCGAAGGAAACACAATTACAATCTCCTTTTGATACTTCCAGCAGAGTCATTCCTGACAGGAAGGATTGTGGTATGAGTACAAAAACATAAGTGTGAAATCCCCATGGCATGAGTACCAGTCTGAATCCAAGGCTCCAAGCACGAGTACAAGCACTTAATTTTGCACTAGTATCTATACCAGATTTACAAGTTGCCACAAGTACTAGTACAAGTACAAATCTATGAAGACGAGTACAAGCACAGGTAATTATACAAGAATATGAGTACAACTATGGGACTCATTACAAGTCTGCAGACATGGATAGAGAAGAAAAATTTACATATTTCCTTTAATTTGCTGATAAACTGTACTATGTTTCACTGTTGTTCTTACATTATCCAATTACTATTGGATTGTGAATGCATCATCAACATTATCAGATAAACAGCCTTCATTCCAAGATAATTTATAATCCTGCTTTCATATTTTGTTCCTACTTGATCGTTCCTGAATCTCGATACTTCCAGCTTAATCATACCTATCAGAGTATGACAGAGTTATTTTCACTCACATTCATCGTCGATGAAATACCCTGTTTAATTCATTTACTTCAACACTCACTTTCCGTTTGTGCCGACCCAATATATGAGGCCATTTTCATCAAAGTCATGGTTGTGTCTAAACACCATGGGAGGGCCTTCTTTGATCCTCTTCACAAATGCAAATGTTGTCCTCTCATAATCATACCATTGGAAGGAGACCTTGAGAAGAGGAAAAGATCATAAATATAGTTTGAAAAAACAAACCCTAAATGCAGTTTTTATTTGTTTATTATCTGAAAGAATGGCAACAACATTTGTTATGATGTCAGGGATTTGACTATTGTTGACAGATGAGATCACACCAGAGCCATGATCGTTGTTAAGGGGAGGGGAAATGTAAGCGAAGCTGATCGAGTAATGGCACTTCCTACTGATACTAACTGACATAACAATGCATTATCAAATACATGATGCTGTTTGGCTGTTAACACAAAAAACCAGCAGAAAGTCCCTGTGCACTAGGAGATTACACTTTATCTCAGGTTACTTTTCCTCTCTTGTACTTGTTGTTGTTTGAACTTTTAGGGAAAAGAATACAAACGATATTGTATCACCTTATACTCTATTTATGTCATTCAAAGTGTCGGCCGGTGGTATGTCGAACCATTCAATAATAAAAAACTAGGCAATTTCATTGATTGCCTTCGTCCAGACATTAAATCCTCAATTACAGAATCCCATTCAATCCGATATCAGAATTGTACTAAGATGAAATTTGGATGTGGTCCCTGGAGACATGTATGCAAAGCACTGTGGTTACTGACTAGCAAACCCAGCAAAGTGTAACATAATAACTTAGGAATGAACCTGTCGAAAAAATTCCAGTGGAGAGCTGTCAATATCTCTACTATAAACAACAGGCACTCTGACTAGCAAAGAAGTGTGAAGTAATAACTTAGGAATGAACCTGTCGGAATAATTCCAGTCGAGAGCTCTCAATATCTCTAATATAAACTAACTCTGTGACAGATACAAGTCATCCTCAAAGTACACTTTGCTAACTCGTTCAAACCATCAACATTTATCCCAAAATCATTGCTTTGATTTGTAAGTATAAAGCATGATGTCATGGTACTGACCATTTTTTGAAGGTATCTCTCTAAACTGCTGACAGTGGCTAAAGGCTCCATCTTCAAAGTTCGACCTGTCCTGTCAATCAAAGCTGTCTCCCCAGGTGCTCTCTCCAACCTGAACCGGAGTCGTCTTGTCAGAACCTTTCGAAATTGAACAACAGAGACATTTTGAAGTGGATTCATACAACCACTTATCAAATGAAAGATAAAAAAGTTGCATTTCATTAACTATTTCAATATAGCCTACTCTAAAATGACTTCTGTTGCAAATCTCATCATTTGACTTTCCCATGAACCATGAATGAAGGGTGTCCAACTTTCAAGGGCATTCAGAGATTCAGAGAAATGGCAAACTTTCCAACCAAATGGCATATGTATCATCTTTCTGATCATGTTGTGTTCAATTACTACCTAAGTAATACTAGTATTGCTTGCACTCAATGGTGTCAATCGTAACTGGGTTAAACAAATGACAGAAGTGTTTGTTTTTAAGAAACAAAACAAAAACATAATCTTAATCTTGATTTAGTAACATGACAAGTTTTTTTCATTTTTCCATCCTAGTTCTTCCTTGTTTAAAGATACTAAAACTCAACACACAAAAAGCTATGTCAACCTTGGAGTTTTGTCTCACATAGTTTTAATTGGCAAATCTTCCTTTCCCATTTACAATCATCTTAAAATGCTAAAATCATTGCAAAAACACACCAGCAAATGCACATTCTGCCAGCCTGAACTGAAATATAAATCCTGATAAGAAGCCTTAAAAAACAAACATAATTTTTCTGAAGTTTTCATATTTATTGTAAATGACCCCCCTCCCCCCCGCCCAAAAAATATAAAAGAGCAACACCAAGGCATCAAATCATACACTCACGAACCTGATTTAAAGGTTGTGAGCAAATTACTCCAACCCCCAAAAGGTTAAACAGTACCCAACATGGTTGTGAATATCACAAATTTTGGTTCTTTAGCAAAGAATGAGCATCACTCTAAATTAATGTCCAAGGAAGCTGTATTCCTAAAAATGTGAGTCTTTGTGGTTAAAATATTGATCCATTCATTCTATGCAAAAGGAATCTTAAATTTGGTGAACAAGTACCCTCATTGTGATAATGAAGTTGGAGGATTTAAGCTACAGGGATTGGTATCCTTTGAAATACACAACTGGATTATAAGCAGTACAGACCAGCACAAAATCTAAGGGTGTAGTTTGTTATGCAGATTGTAACTGCATGAGAAAATAATTCTAATGATGGCTTTGAAATCTGCAGCAAACTTTAACAACTGTTATTGGAAATTTAAAATATCTCCACTAGAGAGGACCTACTCACTTGCAATCCACAGGCGGCACCAGCTGCATCATATAGAAATAGAGGGAGCTTTTCTATAGATTCCAATACAGCAATAAGTTTTCGAACCAACACAATTGCCGATGAAGAGTCACTGCAAGTGAAATGTTAGAAAATCAGACATTTTTACAGGCAAAATGATTTGCAAGATCACTGGTAAAACATTTATAAAATGTGTGAGATTTTAAACTTTTGTATAGAATCTTTCATGTATAAAACCTTTAATCTACACAGCAATGAACAGTTCATAATCTTGTATATTGACAACATCTCTGATAATTCAAAAGAATTTTTTGGTTTCCTGTATAAACCTAGGAAAAAATGTTCTTAATATCACTTAAGAAAACCTTATTAATCAGGTTTATCTACAACAGAAGACCTATGCTAAAATTGTAAACATTCCCCATTCTAGTTGATGATTTCTTTGCTCTTTCAAATTTATCTTACTCTTCTCTAATTAGGTCATTAGGGTTACTTTATAATTCCATAATACAAGAAGTGCAGAGATTTTCTGGTACATTCAACGATGCTTATGGTAAATGTTACATACAACCTCCTCTGGAAAGCAGTGCTTCTGCACTGAGCAGGACTACCCTCATTATAGATTACAATAATAAAATAAATAGATTTTAAAAAAAAACCCAAGGTGAACGACTTGAAAGTCTCAAATCATATCAGTGTCAGGTCATCAAGTTGTATAAAACAGAGTGCACTAAAAAACCCATTAAATTATTTACTTTACTTAAAGCAGAACTTATCAAGTATCAGCTTGCTATTACAGCTACATGTTGAGATAAGGAAAAACATGATAAAGTTATGTTTAACATTCCTCCTAGCCTGAACCTGAACCAGTCACTCTCATGATCTGTTGGTTATACTCATTCATAACTTGACAACAAAGGGCGTGAAATTAAAAGTATCTGTTAAGATGTCCTTACTTGAAATTCAAAACCTTATCATGTCATCGGAAAAACAACAATCTTTTGGTAAAATGTTCTGCTCTTTTATTTGCTTCTTCAGCGTGGGTGCAATATACAGGCTAAACGTGGAATAGTAAGCTTAAAAATCATTCAGATACGTTACCCAACAAAGTGAGTAAAATAACTTATTTACATGAACTTACTCATCGTCATTTGAACTGCTCTTAAAAGCTGCTTTGAAAACACCGATCCTTTCTTTGAGATGTCTGTCGTGCTGAGCAACATGGTCATATCCCTATGAAAAACAGTGAAATTAATATACCTTGATGATATCATATAGAAAACCACTACTTCGGCATAGAAATAACTTACTAAAACAAGAAAACAAGGATTTTAGAGTAAAAAACAACTACAGATACGAAATATAGAGACAGGCAAATCATTTCCTTCTTTCATCTTACCCAGACTAAGTTCTAAAAGAAAATTAACTCTTGCAAGTCATCCTATCCAAAACACATTTTGGGGACCATGTCAACTGTTTCCTTAATTCCACTGTCATAGAAGAGAAGTGAATTGTTCAGCTTACAACTGATTTAAATCATAAATTTAAAGTTTTCTGGGAAAAAACTGTGCATATTTGAAAGGATTTGTGGACATCTTCAAAATATGAAAGGTCACACATTTTCTCAAGCGAATGATAAACCATGGACATTTGTAAAAGATCAACATTTTAAAGCTATTCCAACTCCTTAGCTCCAAATAATTAGAAATCACCCCCGCTACCACCCCCCCCACCCTTTACCTACATACTGAAAGATACTACGCGAAGTCAAATCGCTCCCTTAAGTCAGTTCCCTACCACAATGCAACAACTTAATGGAATATATAATTGCAGCTGGAAATGTTTATGAGTATGACAGAACACTCACATCGTTAAGACAGTTTAGCAGGACCTGTACCAAGCCACTGCTGTGAAGTTCGTAAGCTGATATACTGTTTTCATCTTTGAGTAGGTTTGACAGAGAGAGGAGGGCTGCCTTGAGAGTTCCATTCCATGAATTGTCTGCTTCCACCGGCTGAAATTAGTCATGAAAATAAACATATAAACACATACAGTTACAAATAAATCAATCAATTAAACTAAATAACAATGCTGGGAACAAGAAATAAATCCATGACTACTATGTTATATACAGGGTGGTACATTCCGACATTATTTTATGTATTTTTCACCTTTTTTCTTCTTACCCTTTGTCTGCAGATATAGTTCAGTAAATCTAAATACCTCTTAATATTCCTAAATCTAAGATTTGCAGGTTGTGTCAAATAAAACTGGTTGTGTTCCTTCATCATACAATATGCAAAATACTGTGGGTCTACAGCAAAACCTTGTCTCCTAGTCCAGTCTCTCTAGGTCCTGGCAAACTTCCCTCAGCCCCACTGCCCCCGCCCCCTACCCGTCCCTGACCATCATATGCTCAACATGGTGAGTAACATTAGTCAGAATGTAGGCATTACATTCCTGATGTAACTAGGCTAATCCATTTCTAGCCAAGGAATTATGTCCCTTCAATTTTGCATTCTGTTACAGCATCTTTAGTGTCTGAATCTATAAATTTCAGGCTAAATCAAGTCCTCAACCCTACCCCCACCCACTCCCCACCTCATATCTCCCCTTCTAACTTCCTGTAATGACACTGTGTTCCTACACATGAATGTCCTTTGTTGACATATGTCCTTCTGATGGCTGGCATCAAATATTATGAAAACAAAACAAGGGATAAACCTGGCTTTCATATTTCCTTAAAATAATGTACATATTCACGACAATCATCCATCTAAAATTACTAATTGATCAAGGAACCACCATGTTCAATTAGACAAGTTTTGTTTTGAAGATGACAAGAGAACTAACTACATTTATCACAAATAACACTCAGGTAGATATCCCTGTATCTTTACCTCCCAGATTCAGAAGAAAAGTATATAAAATAACAAATAATTAGATGGCAGCTGGTGTAAAAGTACTCAGGGTATAACATTTCCCTGAGGATTGAAAAAGTTTTATTCTCACAGGGAGTAAAATTTACATATGAAGTAAACTTTCAATTTTATGTTCTTCTATACAAAGAGTTGGAAAACATTTGTCATTTGTAGACAGGGAAGGATTGTATTGTGTTTTCTTTCCCGGCCAGGTGTTCATTTATGAAAACTAGAAAGACAGGTGTTCCACTCAGGGAGAGTAATTTACATATGAAAGGAATCAACCCCAAGGCATGTTCTTTACAACAAAAGACTATTGACAAAACAAGGATAAAGGGTTAAGGAAAAGTACACCCCTGGAGATCAGGCTTTAGAAACCAAAGGAAGTAAAATATCCAGGTCAGTTGAAAGAGGCAGAGGTAAACTAGGTCAGTATCAATAGAGGTGGGATAATGTCAATTTTAACTGAACTAATGAAAAGTACAACCAAATGACTTGCTTTGTTATGATACAGAAACAAGATTGTATAAAGCTGCTTTCTTGAAACTTTTGCAGCATGTCGGTGGCATGCGCGACTGATAAAAGGAAAGCTTTATGGTACCTGATCGTTTTATCTGCAAGTAGTTAAAATGTTTGCAAATTAAATAATAATATCAACTTTAATGGGTAATACATTTTTTACCATTACCAATTTTCCAATAATATATCACTCTTATTAGTCTTTTGCTTTTGTTTTGCTTTCATTTTTAAAGTCTGCTTTCATCTACAGGCAGGCTACCTCTACTTTCATGCACAAATGGTATGCATAATTGTTTACTGTGCAACACCTTATATGTCTACTGCACAAGACTAGCGCTCACACAGAATTGGCAAGTTAATACTCTCAACGATGCAAAGTCCCAATGCAGTGGACTTATAGAATGTTTTTTTTTACTCAAGTCCTATCGCCATAGATTCATAAAATGGTTTATTATCTCCACTGACCTTAATGAGTTCATTGTGTAAGTCGCAAGCATGTTCCACCATTTCAACAATCTGGTGAAGTTTGGCTACAACATCTCTCGGGTGTGATTCAGCTGCCTTGAAGTATACCTGGTACAGCTCATGAGCCAAAGATTTGACCTGAAATGAAGACATGGTTCACTTAATTCAAGACATAAATAAACACTGCTTCCTTATATCATAAGTTCATTATAAAAAAAAAATATCAGCTTAAATGTATTAAAATACAGACTCTTAATAAAAAGTCCACTGAAACGTGAGTTATAGATCAGTTCAACAACAGAGTATTCACCAAGGTAAACAGAACTGTCCCAGTGATTACTTGCTATACTTGAAAAATTGAAACCAGCATTTCAAAAAGTTTAATTTCAAAAGGGAATGGGGATCTTCAATGTTTCCCCATTGTATAAAAACACACATGATTGCCAAAAACATGAATACAGCTGCCTCACCATACTTTAGGCCTTAATAGGTTGTTTTGATACTCTTGTTCAATTTCATTGACCTTTGAAATAAGGTGAATGGTAGGCTGACATGGAACTTCTGACCTCTTGATGAAGGTGCAAAAAGCACCAAAAATGTGTAAACTAGCTTACTCCGTCTTTTGTGGTCATAGAAATGCAACTGATATAGCTAACTTGGTTCAAAACTGCAAATCGTTCAAAATAATGTCAGTGAATAGAGAATGGACTTGTCTGAAAGAAATAGCATCTTATTTAGTTGTATTATATAACTGGACATCTCAGGGAATGCATCATGCACACACAAACATTATGACATTTAATATTCTTGAGATACGGGACTACTTAGACTTTCACAGTTGGATCTCTTCTGATCTCAAATGACCTCTGACCCCTACTAAAATTGTTACAATAGTTGTGTGCACTATCACCAAACAAACCCATGCATATACTCTCTTAGTCAAATGAAGATTCTTGAAAGTATTAAGTGAAGTGTATATTGGATATTTTCATACTTTATTCTCTGTTGATCAAAGTGGGGGAGCCCACATGACAGGTATGGTAAGTTATCATACCATGACAGGTATGGTAAATTTGTCAACATTCCCATTCTTGAGATATCTAGTTTGAAAAACTAGGGCAATCACAGATACACACACATATATACACACATACAATCACACAGATGTATATATACACACCAACTTACTGAATATCTTCAAAGTAGCCCCAAATAATTAATTGTACACCAAAAGAGTTGTTTATCAGTTTTCAGGACACCTACAATATCCTACTATTCTGTTTGTGTCCGGGATACAGCCTTTTTGATATCAATACATTTATTCCCCTACTATTATATTTAATTTCCTCCTTTCACTTCCAACCCACAGATCTACATGTAAAGTTTCCTCCTTTCCTTAAAGCCGATGATTTTTATGTCAATTTTACAACTTTTGTTTGTTCCTCACTTAATCTGCTCGATTTCCCCACCTGATTTCCGCTTTCTCTTTAACTTAATATGATTTGTCATATTTTGGCACGATTTCATGATTTCATCATGGCAATGCTAATGTTAGCCCTCTCTGTGAAGTGTGCTAATGAATCTTTCTACAATATGATGCAATTTTGCAAAACGAGATTAAAATCACATATTTCAGTAACCTTGTTTTGTGGAGGTAACTTGTAGAAAGTAAGTTGAGTCTTATGTAAAGTATGACAAATCATCACCGAATCATCCTTAGTGTCGCTATGGAGTTAGGTAGGACATTTTTTTTGTTTTTATGCCAGTATAAAAGAAGGATGTTTCACTTGAATTATTCTTCTCTCTTTATCTCTTCATTTCATTTTACCTCTCAATTTCTATTTTCTTTGTTTTGTAGAGAATATATATGTATCTTTTGATGAGTTTTACAGTACAATTAATTTTTCTGATTATTTGTTCTGAATTTTAATGAACTCATTTGTTACAAATAATTAATTAAGAAAGGGTTAAGAATTTCTGATTTCAATAATTCAGTAAAATTATTTATTAATAATTATCTTGATTACAGTCCAATTCTGTTATATAACAAATACTATGAGTACCAATGAAGCAGTGTAAACCTGTAAACTACAAACCAAATCTTCAATAATAGTACAATGATCCGATCAAAATATCACAAGATGCTGACCAAGCTTAAATAAATATTTGAAAGTGAAACTAGAGCACACAAACAAGTGATTAAAGTTCACAAAACACAGTCATAAAAGTTATTATTTCAAAGAAACTTGTGAAAGACTTTTTTTGAATCAACATGTTTTGATCAGAGTAGCTGCACACAGAAGTAGATGTGAGCTTTACTAGATTTGCGAAATGGAATCGGTGAGTCTTGCATGCTAACAAGACTGGTTATTTCATGGAACGCAACTTATATTCACGAAATAAACTAAAGAAGAATCAAAGTCATTCATCTGTTCCACAGCATTTTTAATATGGAACAGGCTCATGGCCTTGATTCCTCAAGGGAAGGGGATGAGTCTTACCCACAAGAGCAGAGATTTTATAGCACGTTCACAAAACAACCAGAAGAAATAAATGCTCCTTCCCTGTCTCCAAATTTGTATGTTAAGTATTTCTATTCTAAATTGGATTAAATTCCAATGGGGCTAGGGATAGGAAGGGAAGGGTGCACTGAACCCTCCTCACAACCTAATATTCTGCCATTTCTAATTACAACCGGGGTAGGGATAGGGAAGGGAAGGGTGCAATGAACCCTCTCCACAACCTACTATTCTACCATTTCTAATTACAACGGGGTAGGGATAGGGAAGGGAAGGGTGCACTGAACCCTCTCCACAACCTACAATTCTGCCATTTCTAATCACTACATCATCATAGAATGCAATGAGTATATCGTGTTACCTTTTGCTGTACTTGCTCAGCCTTTGACCTCAGTCTCTTGCCCTTCTTTCCAGTCCATCCCGTTGAGAATTCAGGACCAAGAGACGTCTCTGCTGTGAATGAGTGCTTTGTGCCACGATTTGACTCGAATATGAAACCAGCTAAATCTTCCTTTAAGATTGTAGCCTGCTGTAAATAAAGTTTAGATGGAATGAGGACTAACAAGGGAGCAATGAAGGAAGATATTTCAACTCCAAATAACCATATCAAAGATTAAAGTTCCCTTTCTTTACTAAAACTGAAACTTCCACAAACCTAAATCAAAGAAGGGTATAAAATGTAGAGGTCGTTGCACGCAATCATAATTTGATAAACAATACTGGAATGTTGACAATATTACTTAAAATATTCCTTATTACAATTAAGGTTTTGTCTATATTATTTCAAACCTATTTTCTTGACCATTAATGGCGATTCTTCAAAACGATTTACCAATTTTAAGACAGCTTGTCACATTTTGTTTGATGAAGTGTACTACATTATAGGCATCCATAATATTCAATCTGCTCTCTTTCCCTACTCATAAACATGGTTTATTACTCATACTCAAAGCCCATGGCCTTACAAAAACAGCTCGTTCGTTTAAATCATACACTCTTAAATCAAAATAAACTAAAAACCAACCGCAGCTGATGGTAAAAATTGGCTCAAATCATGCTGTACTTTGAATCAAAACTTACCTGTTGCCCATCTGAGTTATGAATGATCAGTTCACCTTCCTTGATACACTGAAGCGACCAGTTACCCACCACTAACTTGGTGGGACCTTTGGCAGTCAATATCGGTTGGCTGGGGGCACCAGGGCGTACTTGGTTACGAGCTCTTTGAAGTTTTTCAACAAATTCACTTCTACTTTCTACAAAGAGAAACAAAATGAAA
>KN893134.1:5532-18799 GCA_000934455.1 Apostichopus parvimensis | reverse complement strand
ACTCGGTTTTCGGTCGTTAATTGTTGATGTAGCCTACCAGGTAAAAGGTTGAAATGACTTTAACAATTTCAAATTTAATAATTTGATTTATTATGCCATTTGGAGCACATAACATAGGCTATAACAGAACATTACAGGCAAAAACTAGGGGGGGTTGATTGTGTGGGCCAACCCCCCCTCTTCAAAAAGTGGGGGGGTTAAAACCCCCCCAACTCCCCCTGTTTCTCCGCCCATGATCTGATAAGTCTCTAGAATTCTAGAGGCTTTTGATTTAACAATCACAAATCCACCATGCAGGAACTAACTGAACTTTTTTGCCAAAATTCTTGTCAGACGTAGAATGTTACTCAATATGATTCTATGCAAATATTTTGGTAAAAAAGAATCGTTTAAAAAGCAAAGAGTTCATCTGAAAGGTAATAAATATATGACAGCGAAGTTCAGTTCTGTGAAGTAAAAGGTATATCCTAATTTAGCAACTGTAATAAAACAGTGGGATGGAACTTCAACATCAAGACTGGTGTGACTCGGGCAATTGATCATAGTGAGCATTTACATCATACGCCATATGTAGTCACGATAACATGCAAGAAAAATGATCTAAGTAGCATTAAGTTGTATTGGCCTTGGGAAGGAGTGTGAGAGGCTTGTTAGGCGAAGGTATACCTTGGCCGCAATGGCCGCTTTTCAAATACACCGATATAACGATTCACGGGAATCTCAAAACGATACAACAGGCGTGTGGACAGCAGAAAAGGAAAATTGCCATATATGGATAAGTAACCAGTTATATGTATTTGCATAGAACCACCAAAATAAAACTTACAAAAGATGTAACTATAAACGAAATATTTTCCAAATTGACGTATACTAAATTAACTAAAGCAAAGAAACGTGCAAAATGTTAATCTATTTTCATATTCTCTATGGTCTAACACACTTGACACACACTTAGTTATTCACATAACGACACGAAAGTTACATCTATTACTACTGCGATGGTATCGTACACACATCTTTACATATTTATTTAGGAAATTTTAAAAAATGATGATTTCTCGTATTGATAATTCCTAATCTTCAACAGATGTAAAAAGCCAAGTAAATAGCATTATTTTACGTTCGATAATACTGCAAATAACATTTGATGTGTAATGAATCAACATTTAACCATCATCAATGATCACTACAGTTTCTGTAATCATAGCAGCTTATTTGTACTGCTCATACATTTAAACCAAATTAACCCGTCTATTTTATATGGTTAGATATGGCAAATTGCTAACATATACTAAAAAAAGTGAGTTTTTGTTCATCAGAATGAGTACTAACTGTACAATCTTGAAGTATACTGTCAAGATGCCACTTAATGAAGATATGCCCGCTAGGATCTGGCTTAGTCGTACAATTAAATATTTGGGTTTACTCATCGACCGTTCATAACTAATCACATTGAACATATTGAACATATTAATATAATGATCCTCGTTCAACTCAAATTTGGTATAGTTTTACACTTAAATAATCATTCCTTGAGTACTATCATCCGAACTACATACTGAATGCATTGAAAGATGTAACTCTATGATTTTACATAAAGTGCTTTTGCTACATAGCCAAACGTTGTGTCTACTTTAGTTGAGATGATTAAATTGGTGAAGGATTCATCAAACATGTGTGCATGCAACAAGTTTGGTTAACGTAACTTCAGTGATACAAGATGTTATTGCTTAAGAAATGTATCACTGTTTAACACTGGATCTAAGTTGTGATTTATTTGAATTTTCGTTTCACTTTGCGTTTGCCTCTGGACCCTTACAAAAAATAGACTGTTTGCCGCTCTTCGTCATGTTTCTTATGTTATTTCTCTTGTAAGTTCTATACTTCGCTTGTCGCTGTTGTCATTACCTTCCACTCTCCATCTTCGCATAATCGTTCGAAAGCATTACTTTCATTTTTGCGTAACACTACCAGGTAAAATAAATATTCATAATTAGAATCTATAAATTTACATATTACTAAACACATTATTTCATACATGAAACTGTTTTCGATCTTCTTAAAAACAATTTTGTCTTTTGAATTGTAAAACATATTTTGTAATGTTTATATTATTTCATTTATACACACAGTAACATCAATACTCACTTTGTTTTCCAAAGATGATACAAGGACTAAAATGTTCAGTCTACTAGTGTAGTCCACAAATGACATGGTGCATTATAAAACTATGTTAATATTTTAATAACGGAGAATAACATGTTGATAAGATACCTTCACAAAATTTAAATTTTTCTTAAGTTGCTTAAAATGTATAAACTTGATCTTACCTTCTAAATTACCAATATCCTGCAGTTCGTCTTCCGAAAGTCTTTCTGGAACTTTGCTGTTATGAAACCTTTTAGAAAGAAAGGTAAATAGTTTTGTTAATTTTTACAGGCCGACTTTCTAACTTATGTATCGCCTATTGTACCATATAAAACAAATGAAGTTTTCGATCACGTTATGGTTAGTTTTGATTAAGTCTTGACCTTGGCAGTGAAGGAATATGAAACAAGAATTAGTGGATCAATAACTATTTACTAATCACTTTAGAAAGGTATTCGTTAATCACTTAGACAGATGACATTTTTGAGGGCTTGATTCTCCTTCACATTGTTAAATTTTGTACTACACAATGTTAAACTGTTAATTTCAATAACAGCAGACAGCAGACTGCTGTAAAGTAATGACCACACATTGATGAGTTACATTATTGACGAGTACAACAAGAAAGGGCATCAACATATATCAATATAGTTGTTTATGATTGTTTTTTAAGTAAAAAAATTAACACCTTCTAGAAATGTCTCATGGGTACTAACGCTACACAACACTGTCGAGAAAATGAAGTGTACTAAACACATGTCGAGAAAGCAGATAGGATGTAAAACTACTTACTCTATTGTTATCTCCATCTGTTGAAAAGTTCTCATGACAGCTTTGAATTTATCTTTTTCTGCTAACTTGACCCCGTGGAAGACAAGCCGATCGTGGATGGTTGGTAAATTTCTCAATTGCACAATTGGGAAGTCTCCATATATCTCCAAAGAATAAATTGTGATCTGTTGGCATTAAATAAAATAAATAGAGAATATGTTTTTTTTTTTGGCATTATATTAAAAAAAACAGTGTTTCCGCCGTTTGAGTTGACTGTGATGTGTTAAAGGCACAACAGAAAGAGTTTGTGAATTTAAAATCAAATGCACATGCAGCAGATCTGACGATGCAGGGATACTCGGCTTGTACTGAGTTCGGAAACTTGGACTGTGTACTTGGGGTACTTATAATTAAAAGCTCTAATTCGATCATCAAACCATAAATCTGAAAGAAATGTGATAACTATATCTGCCTTTGGAGCCGACCTACGCATACCTTGCAATCTGAGAGGTAAAATGTTATGAAACTGCTTATCTTTAAATCGTAAAACCTGTTCATATGAATTTGGAAAAGTTGCATGACCGTTAGTTACGATCCTAGCATGGCAACCAGAATCTTTTCCTGCTGAGGAGAACGTAACGATGCTGATACGGCCAATTAAACGCCATGTATAACCACAGGGATGTGTTTATTAGATGGATATGGAACGATTTGACTGAAGGCTTAAGCATATCGATCACACAATTAACGAACTGGATAGATCTATTTCATTGAAACTTCTGATTTACTAGTTGTGAATTTCACTAGATAATTGTGTTTGTTTTACTTCTCTAGTATGAATGTGTTCTCCATACTACGAAAGCAAAAAAAAAACAGCTGTTCACTTTTACAGGAAACGCAACAGTGTTCTATTATAACTTTCTAATACATAAAAGACTCCAGAAACGTCTCTTGCATCCAACATTTGACAAATTCCGCATAGCCCTAATTCAATTATAAACCAACTATCAATACATTTATGGCGTTTCATTTTATTTTAAAGATCCTTTTAGGTTTTGAAGAAATAATACCGTGTCACAGTGTATTATGTAATTCATCTCTTATCTGAAATAGTGTAGTTCACAAATGTTTGAAATTGTAATCTGCAAAGCCAAACGGAGTCACCAATGTAACAATATAAAACTAATAGAAATTTGAATAATTCAGCGAATTTAGAAGTAGCGGAACAATTAAAAAATCTTCCGCCTACCTGTTTAGGAAATGTATGTTCAAGGAACCCTAATCCTACCACGTTACAAACATCTGGTGATAGCGTTATTTAGATAATATTATTTTTGTTGTGAAATAACAATATGTGTTAAATTGGTTCTCTACAAACCATATCTTTTCTACCTCAAATATCTAAGAAATTACTGTAAATATACTGAAGCATTTAAAGTACTTGCAAATAAACCTTTTAGTTTTAAGAGACCGAGTCTATTTGCATTTCAGCACTCTTTCCTGTACAAGGTAGTCCGTAACTTAAATAGAACCATCACCTGACCCCCTCCCTCCCCCACCCTTTGCAACATAAAAAGCTTGTACACGAACAAAACAGAATCAATGCTTCTTTTAAAAACTTTTTGAATAAGGAATTTAGTTACATCGAATCTGAAATATTCAAATTTTTGCTATGTAAGAACCTTCCTAACTTATAAACGGAGTCTTTGAAAATGTACCACTCGGAATAAAATATTATCATTCTAGTAGTTTCATTTAGTGTAATATGTGGTTACACTATCGAAAAATTAAATGATTTATAAGACGTGCAAGAACAAAATAACATATATTTTGAATTTTCTAAATTGATAACCACTACTCATGAATTTACTACGTTTATAATGCAAATAATCTGCAATGAAAGCAAGAGTATATATTTTAGAAAACAAACAATTCTCATAAAAAGCAATAGCCCGAATCGAATAATTCAAAAGAGTAGAATATTTATGCTTTGGTTTAAAAACATAGAACAACAATTATTTGAGATTTAAGTGATTACTTTATAATACAATGTATAATTCAGGATTTATATCGTAAAAGTCCTTCACAAGTATAATATTGCTAAAGTATAATATATATAAAAAGAACAATCATTGTCCTTGTCTCTTTATATAAATAGAACAATCCTTGCCCTTGTCTCTTTACAAGTCTTCAACAAGTGTAGAATTGCCTCCTGGTAGTACTCATCTGCCATGTGCCTGAACAGTAACTTCTTCATGTGTAACCTTCTAACACATTTCTGGTATTCCTCCTCTTTACCATTTGTTCCTACTTCCAGCAAACATGCTAATATATCACAGTTACCAGAGTTTACAAGAGTCTCCGCGGTTTGCTTCTTCTCTGTAATAAACTTGAACAAGTGATCCTCCAGTGCTGTGTTATCTTCATTGCAGTTATTTAGGTAAATAGAAGCAAACAACCTTGCAATTAATGGAGACCTAGCAAGATAATCATTACATCCATCGGTAATTATATCTTCCATATGGGTTTGCCAAGCACTCGATATATCTTCTGAAAGTTTGACATTCAAGGGTCTTTCCTCGGGGTCAAAGTCTTTGCCTTTCCCTTCCGGTTTTTTTCTTTCTAAGCAAACATGCATTTCTTTGGCATCCTTTTTACTTTCTTTTAATTGACTAAATCTTTCAAAGAACAAATTTCTTTGTGATTCAGTAAACCCGACCACGTCTACCCTTGTGTAAGGTGTGTTCATAACTTTCACGTCATGGTCAAGGTTACGGGAAGTGACCCAAATGTTCATATTGCTAAAGTCAGCAACATCACCCTCTAAAAGTTGCTTTATAGTTAATCGTTTCCCCTTGTCATCATTTCTTGCATGATTATGGAGCCTTGACCAATTGCTAATTCCATCTAACATCACAATGCTCTTTTTGCTTTGTAGATCTGAAATTATTCTGTCAGCTTCTGCCGCAGACATTTCCAGTCCCAACAATTTCATAAGTTCCTCCAATATGCAAGCATCTTTCGAAACATTCTCAAGTTGAAAGTAGATTAGAATATGATCTTTAAAAATGTTTCCTTTCCTCCACTTTCTTGATATGTCCCGAAATAAATGTGATTTGCCAATACCAGGCTCGCCAACGAATAATACTCGGTTACCCTGCTCGCCCGTAGATAATGCAGCAATCAGTTCATCTGCATTATTCGCATGTGATGTGCCGTTGTCTGTGTACGTTATCGTGTACTGACAGTCACTACAATAACTGTATATTAAAGAGATATCTGTCAATTCTTCCAACAACGTCTTCTGTTTTACTTCTTTCAACAACGTTCCTATCGAAAAAGAATTTCAGAAAAACGATTATTTCAAATAGCCGTGTAATGTATTTCCAGAAAAACACTCCCTCTCATTCACGCAACAATATTACATTATTCGTAGAGGCTTATCATCCTTCCAATACTTGAGCTGGAAAAAGAAGTCAATTGATTTGTTTAAAACAAACTAATTATTTTGGTCAGTTATACTTTCTACCTACAAACTCGCAAATACATACCAAATACAGATGCTGAAACAAGTATTGAAGCAGACATAATATATATATGTAATTATTAATACATGACGCGAATTCGAAGTATTATTCAAACTAATAACGAAGAAGACTATCTAAGACAGATTGCAAATGGAAAATAAAATATGATGAAATAAAACTATACCAGTTTGGTTATATAAATTACATTCAGGTACCACAATAACATTAAAATAGGTACAACTATCACTTTACTGTGAACCCTTTTACAATCAGACAAAAAGCGAGGTTGTTATTTCTACGAATAACAATAGTCTCCCCAATGTCGATGTATGATGTAACAGTTGACATAAGCAATATATATCACAACAAGTATATCCATCTCATTAATCTAAAACTTGTACAGTTAAACCTTAAAAGTTGAGTTTTGTTTTTAACATCGCTTCAAACGTTACGAAATATAACACCATTTTAATATAATTACCCTCATTTACCGAAGTTTCTCATATGTGAGAGGAAACACCCCACTCTTTCACTATCAGTACCCAGGACTACATTAATATAAAACACCTTACTTCACGTTACAAAAACGGGGGCTGCACTCTTGGCTAAATATATATTTGTCGATTTGTCAAGTTTCAAAAACATGTAAGTTGAAGGAAAACATAAATAAATCGTCAAGCATGAAAGAGTATATATTGAAAACAATTCAAAACATGATATTTGCTGTAACACTAACAAGAATCATGACAGCATTAATGTCGAGATGATATGTTAGACAGTAAAATAGTAAACACGTCAAGAAACCCGACATGTGTTAACTTGTCAAGTAACACTGACATGGCACCTTAACAAAAAAGTACCAATTTGTCGACATGCCGTGTTGTATGCTGAAAAGAATGTCGCATATACTAACACAATAAATCTCTTTTCCCTTCAGAGCCTCAGTTAATTTCCGTTTACATTGATGTTACTATAAGGAAGGAGTGCTGAATGTTTTTTTGTTGTTGAAGATGCAATAAACATATTTCAAAATGAATCTTCAAAGTATATACAACTTGATAAGGAAAACTAATTTATATAATACCTTTCCTCTCACAGTGTCGTCGGTGAAGCTTGTAGCAAAATACGGCGAGGCTAAGAGTTAATATCCCTGAAGCACACGTTAATATTACTAGCATTGAAGAGCTGACCGGCTTTGTCTTTTCTTCATTGCAACTCTCTGATAAAGAAATATATTAAATATTGATTGTAAGGATGCATTACTTTGATGATTACATTGGAAGAACCCTTTGAAAATAAATTACTACTATTTTATTTAACTCTCAAACGCCATATAGTCAACAAGTGTATCTGATTAGTACAACATTCCATATCTCAGTTTTGTATTAAACAAATGCGACTAACTGACCTACATTTTTCATTCTGAAGTAAAAAAGAACGTATAAGTATCAAACCAGGCATAACTTCTGAATCTGTTTTACGAACTGATATTGACTTAAAGGTAAGCTTGTACTTACGAACATACGTACATTGTCCAACTCACCGCTTAATATGAATATTTTAGGGATGAAGCAAAAATATTTACTAAGTACGCTTTGCAGCTGCATTTTATTCACTCAGATTGTTCTGACAAAATGAGCAAAGTTTTAAAGAAATACCACTTGACTTGTTTGAATGTGGCATTCCTTTGGCATAGCGTTTTCTGCTATACCCTTGCTTGTATTTCGAATCATTGGTTTGACTCACAGGCACCACCTAGACTATAAGACACCTAGAGTTTCTCTTAAGATCTGAAACGAACGTTATCCTCCTGGAACTGTTACCGAGGTGTTTGTTTATTGTGTTTCTTTTGTGTTTACAAACGCGGTCACAATTATATAGATCAATTTGATAGACGCATTTACTGACATTAAATTTGGACTAACCAGAAGTTAACCTGATGTAACTGTCTTTACGGTGCAAAACGTCTATGCCATCTTGTGCCAGACATCGTATATCCGCAAAACCTCCACATGCGTCGAAGGTGTATTGGACAGATGTAGATGTATTCCAAGTGCCCAGTTTTTTATTTTTCTGTGAAATGTTTTCGCCTGTAGTAACTTGAAGATGCTCGCTACGTCTAATCTCCAATCGAAGCAGTACTTTTGGTCGAGATTCAGTAACTGTACATTGTAACTGGCCCGTCCGGTTTATTTGTAGGGTACAATTCGAACATGAAGCACACTTAGCTATGAGAGGACATCCCTGTTGTGGACTGACTGGAAAAAAATGGGGGATATTATATTGGCTGTATATTAAGTGAATGAACAGGTGCGTTCCAAATACTATGTTATAATTAGCTATTACTCTCTGGGCTGTTTGAATGATGTTCTGAATGATGATGTTCTTTCCTCTTAGGTGAACACCTGAGGCACCGATATGACAAGTAGAAAATAGTTTCAAATTACAGAAAATAACTTACGATGAGATTGCAGAAGTGAGAAATACTTGCAATACATTATGCATCGTCTTTTGGCTTAAGCTCTTACAGAATAAGCAAATAAAGAGACACACTGGCAAAAAGTAATTTAACTTTTAACCAAGACTTCATATTTAAGTACTTGGCAAGGTTATGCATAGAGTTAGTTGTATCTACAAGTGATGACTGTAAATGTGACAAGTGAAAGAATATGAAGTACCTTTTACGCTAACAGTAATGTTTTCTACTTTGTAATTTCCTGTTGCAAAGAATGCTACCACGGTATATACAGCCTCATCCTCAATTTGGGCGTTCGAAATGAATACATGGCCGTTTGATGCGATATCAAATCTACTGCTGTCATACAGAGTTCCTGATTTGAGGTTGTTCTCCAGAGCAAGGATAGGACTTGTACTGGATGGCGATCCAACGTACCAAAACACATCTGTTGGAGGTTCAGATGTTTTACATCCAATCGTTGCATTATGTCCCTTCTCGATGACAATATTTGACGGACAGCTGAGCTGCAGACCTATTAAGAATTAAAGATCATTAATGTTGTTGAGCCAGTTTGCATCCATATATCTTTTTGATAGTATTATAGTTAATATAGCGTAGTTATTATAAATAACTATGTTTCCTTTCAAATATTTAGTGGTTGTCAAAAGGAAAACGAAATTGAAATGATCTAGTTTCACAATTTATGGACATATCTGCTAACTTAAGTTAGCACTATGTAGATATATGTTTTTTTCAACAGTGTTTGCACGTTTTGAGCAATGATGATCGACGATGATCCCACAAATGAATAGGTAAACATAAGAAAGTTTTACCAGACAAAGCGACAGCACTTCGCAGTCATGTAAAGATTCGCCATTTGACGATTTTTAAGTTTGCAAATACAGTTGTGTGGCTGTTTACATGATGTTCTTGTGTGTTAACAAGACGATTTCTATTTTTCATTCCTTAAATGGAAAGTAATATGCCTGGTTAGAACCAATATACTGTAAACTGTTGCTATTTTTTCACTTCATCCTGATCTCGTTTGTCCATGATTAAGCAATATGCAGTCAGGGGTCTTCCTATTTTGTCCATAGATTTCCGCACCTCGATGACTTGCTTTACGTTTCTCTGTTTGTGTTAAACGTAGTACCTGTAAACCAAATTTCTTCTAATTTGTGGTTCATATTAATAACGATAATATTTAACTGATGAAACAGCCAGCGAGCAGCAGCCTTGGCCCATTCTTTTTACCATGTTACGGGGTTCAGTTTTTACAATCATACTTACTTGTGAAAGCACTAGGGACAACAAAGAGGAAAAACCAAGCTGATGTTATCATAGTTGCCGCCATTGTGCATGTGTGCTATAAGAAATATGAGAAAACAAAACCAGTCTGAGATTACTTAGATGACACTACTATGCCAATAGTTCACTAACTACTAAGCAAAGTGGAGGCACTATGCACTGAGGAAAGCGTGCTTTAAGTAGAAATCATATGTTATGCATTATTGTTAAGTTAGAGTACAACTATTTCTGTAAATGTATTTAATAAAATGAACAGCGTGGAGCAATTATATTTATGAACACGTCTAAGCTACATTGCCAACATGAATTGTTCAAACGATACGTTAATTAAAATGAATAAAGCGTACGTATCATGATGTGGTATTACTTTAAAAAGTCTCACATAAAGTTGTATCAATGTGTTAGTTCTAGTTGTGATCGTCCGCCAAAGATTCCAAAGTACCGTTTTGAGACGTATATACGATAATAATCATTGCATTACAGTTTATGAACATTAACGTCATTGTAGTTGCCGTACTGCCCGACACGAGTTGCAGAACGTTCCTTCTATGTAGCCGTAGAAGTATGATGTTTTAATCTCGACCAACAACAGAGTAAATCCGACCAACCCACATGTTCAACTCTTATTTTCTATTTCTGTTTTCTCTCAATAGGAGCTACATAGTTATCAAATAAGATGTTTTGTGTGGTTTCAGATCACTTTGTTCTCTTTGTTAACATGTGATCTTCTTGTAAAAGGTAAATATTTTATATTAACCTACATATCAACGGCGGTATGGCGCTTACTTATATTAATGTTGATATATATATTCCTTCCGTCTTTCAGGAGAGCGGCGATTTGACCGTGAGTGTAACTATGTGAATAGTTCGACCAGAAATCAGCATGGTAACTGCATATGCTCGCGTAGTTCAAGGATGTGTTTAATTTGCAATGTGTCAACAAAATTGGCAATCTTAATTGGTACAACGACATCAGCAACTTTACCCTAGCCTGACAATCATTCAAGATACAAAATACTGAAAGCGTTGAAGTAGATCTATGCCATTCTTCAAATTATTCTGTTCTGCTCTTTACGCCTTGCATTAAAGAAAATCAAGCGAAAATTCATGTCGTCAAGGAAAGACTGAGCTTATGACTTTCATCTTGACATTACAAGGTAAATCTCTCAAATATTACGTTAATATTGTAAACTATATGAACATTTCGTAAGTTTATAAATATTTGACATGTAGACAAGTCTTTTATACAAATATAAGTAAACTCCCATTACTTAATTTGAGTCCAGTTAAACACCAAACTAATTTAACTTTTAATTTTATTTCGTTTGTTTAATAACGATTAAATGTTTGCTGTTTTTAAATATGTTCCTTAGTACTCCCATTAGCCGTTCGTTGTTTACTACTTTTTTTTTTATAAATCATTAGTAAATATCTACTTTATTCCTATATATCAGTGACGATAATGGTTATTATAAATGGAAGCAAATTGAACGAAGAGAATTCATTATATGTTTCGTCATTATGTTTCATATTATACTGTGCGACCTTAAATTGTTAATTGTATTGTTCTGCGTAAGGTCCTTATATATCGAAGCGAACGACGCTCTTATCGGTAATTGTTGTGAAGAACGATGGTTACTTTGGTCACTTATACTTCACTTAAAGCTGCATTTTCAAATTGACTTTGTTAATACACTGCTAAGTCAAAGATAGAGTTCTTCAAAACAAAACCGGAAAAATTATATATTACCATAAATTAGTTATAAAACATTTCTGTATTGGATAATAGGTTTTTTAAAGCAGATAATCAGCACATTGTGTGAACATGTTTTTAATGAATGTTGTAATGTTAACGTTACCTACAACGTGTGTTATGAAAGCAGCGACCACGGATATGCTTCGATATCTCGCAAACTTTCCGAAAACTAAAATAAAAGTAAAACCAACTCATTTGCTCTCTTCATTCATTGTGGTTATAAAATATCGTCCTTACGTTTCAATATCATTAAACCGATTGAATCTATGATTTAACTAGATACATTTGTGATTATGAATAAACATAAATAACTCAAGCAAACTCTTGTTTTTCGCTGTGTGATAATTATTTCTCTATGTCAGAAAGCATATTTTGTGTTAAAAACGTCTATATTGTGTTACGGATCATTGATATCCCTCATGCTTTGGAAGATTCTTAAAGCTATGATAACATGTTCAAATATGTTGATATGCATCAGCAAAGGTCAATGTCAGAATTATTTCAAAGCGAATGAAGAAGTTGATGATTGATTCAATTCAAATGGGGACTACAGTTAAGCGTACTTATTAAGTGTGTGTTGTATAATGTTGTAATTTACACACTTATTCATATACTCAAGATTTTGCTTTCTTTTTTCGATGTTATTTCATTTCTATTTGTGCAGGGCAGTGATCACTCTGCATTTAAAAAATATATTTTTCAAATTTTCTGCTATCACAGACCTACGTACATTCTACTCAGTGAATTGATCACAAATTGATATGTCTAGGAAGGGATTAATTAGACATCATATGGTTTTATTAAACGTTTAATATCATGATGTTGCAACACGAAAATCACCAGACAGTAAGTGTGTTTGAATAATCGGTGTGCACCATGTAATGTGTAAATACAAGTAGCTCTGTTACCTAAGGTTGTATTATTGGACTACAGAATTATTGGACTTTGAAATATAATTCACTGTAAAAAGAGTACTAATATCACTGTTCTTATTTGCACAGACAGGAAACACCGATACATATTTTAACTTTTATTCAGATAAAGTTGTAGCTGCAGCGATAAGGTAAAATATTGGTGTCGGTAGAGAACAAGGTCGACTTCGGCATTGGGTTCCAATTTGAAATGGAAGGTCTAATGTCCAATAAATTGTTTTTACGATACCTTCATTCCATTGAATGTTCAGTCAATATGAAACTTGCCAGACATGTTTGTAATTGTCATAAGGCAGTAACATTTCAGAGCTGAATTCAGAGTCAAATCTTTCTAAGTGGAAGTCACTCCAAAAAGAATATCTCTATT
>KN893132.1:30272-56751 GCA_000934455.1 Apostichopus parvimensis | reverse complement strand
CCAACTACATCAGAAGTTATCTTTGAGGAGTCTTCATATAGCGTCAGTCGGTTTGTGCCATCCTCTTGGTTTGTGTTTATGCTGTACTTGTGGATGACAAAGAATTTGTTTGTTTTTTTAGTTTAGTGGCCAAGTTAGAGGTGTGCGTGCCTGCAGGGTTCTGAATATATCCCTCAAGTATGTCTTGACTCGAAGACAAGGCATAGAATGCAGCGTTGTATCCTCTGCTGGTGGATTCCGTTAGCACGTACACTGTGTAAGGTTTTGAAGCCATTTCTGAAATGCAAATGAAAAATATCAGGAAGATCTTTAAAATGTGGTGGCAAATCGCCATCACCATGTACTCGTTATTTTCACAGTCAGTCAATGCAATCATCTTAGTTGTATTTTTTGTTTGAACGCCCTGTGTGTTTTGGAAACTGTATCGCGTAAAACATTCCTAAGGTGTGCTTTATTTCTAATAGTAACCTTTTTTAGTAATATACCTGTTGCAACATCTTAGTATTTAATTGTCTTGTCAAAGTTACGCTTTGTTGTCCTTAAATATACTAGGTTTTCAATGATGGCAGCCTTTGCTAAAAATTGTTGCTGTATTTGTTACACTCTAAAGGAATGTATATCATTTCTCCAAGCAACTTTTATTGAAATTGAATTCCAAAGAAGAACAATACATGATAATTAGTGGATATATACATGTAGGATGTAAATTGTTATTCCAAATGCGAAGAACATTGTGAAATATATTAATGTTCAGAATATCAAGAAAAATCTCACCAACAATGTTGTATATAAATTCAACAAAATTAACAAATGCACAGGTATGTCAATTAATCCAGTTTGCAAAACCAGTGAAATTATCAAAGTTTGTTAACGTTTTAATTGTGTTGTGCAACCATATAAGTAAATTCCACAGCCTAAAAGTTACATCATCGCCTCATTCTAGCATGTTTCCTTTTAGTGTCATCTATCACAAATGAAAGGTGACATGCAGGGCTCAAAATATATTTTTTTGTTGCCGATGGCGGGGGCTGTTGTTGGTGTTGCGAGGCCTGTTTGTCCTGTATAAAATGAAGGTAAAAATTTTAACAACATTTAATCAGTAAAATTAATTACTATAAAAAGTAGACCTACCATTGGCTAAGGCAAAAAAGAAAGGTAATACATTTTCAAAGTGTTACACCAATTCACTCTCTTTATTTCGACACCCAAATAATAACGTTTGATAGTAGACTCCTTATTCACGACAGGTTTCTCCTTCTTCTCTTTCCCCTTATCTGATCCACCAGATGCACACTTGAAACCAACTCTTAAGTTTTCTGAAGCGACATGCTATACAGGGGCGTCGAAGCGCCGGCGCGAAAAAAAAAAAGAGTAAGAAAAAAAAAATAAAGAACCAAAATGAATCTGGGAGGTATAATTTTTAATAATTTTCAATAATGATGACGACTGAGTAGGCTAAATGTGACTACTCTGGCATGGCAGGGGTCTTGTTTTTAAGCTCGGCAAGTGCCATTTCCTGCAATCTGGGAGGCATTTTTTCACAATTTTCTCTAGTTCGCTGCGCGCCAACCATGGTGGCGCGTAGCGTAGTTTGACCTACCAAACGTTCCCCCGATAATTATGATAGATGGCCACACTCTGATCTGCCGTACCAATCTGAAATAGCTTCCGACGCCCCTGCTATAGCCTGTCGTTTTCACCCTACTTGATTCTTTCAATCATGGCGACCCATAATTAATAAGTTACTGTTATTAAATGTACCCAATAATCAGTTTCAATCTGGAAAAATATTTCGCAGCTACAGCACTACACTTCTCCTGAATTGTCACTACTCTAATGCTACTAAAATATTGAAAATCATGGGAAGCTTATGAAATATCGTTGCAATAATGTTGGGAACGTTATGAAAATCAAGAGAAAATTTTTCGTAAAGGACCCACTTTGCGTATGCTACAGCGTTCTGTGATAATATTTTGTCTCCTGCAGGCTGGATATGCATCGGTAACGAAAAACATGCGAATGACGAATCAAATGATACAGTAACGCTGTTGTTTGAAATTCACGGTTATTGAGAGGTGTAAATTAGAAAAGAAATCATCGAATTACGCGGGAAAAGCTCATGCCTGCATATATTACCATGGTAACAATCATACTAACCGCGAAGCAAGATTGCTTGTGATGTCATCATCCTATTATATTGCCTTGACAAATGGTTTATCGAACCCACGCAATATCACACTAATATACAACCCCCCCCCCCTCCTCCCTCCCCCATTCGTTCATATGCCTATATCTTTTTAACTTGTTAGTCATTTGATTAATTCCCTAAAATCGAAACAAGTATGTTAGTTGTTGATAAATAACCCACATGGCGCTATGTCGTACGGTCCTACAAAATCAGTTGCGGTCAAAATTTTTGCTATTAAAAGTAGTCGGAAATTTATCGTAATTTTTTTAACAAGACAGACTGGCATGGTCGTTACTATGACGCAAATCTGTTCCCTCCTGCCTTTCTATTTTGGTATATATGCTGCCCTCGCAGACGCGTCTAGATATGCGACACTAGACAGCTAGCTAACCAGCGAAATGACGAGAAAAAGACAGGAGTACGTTTCTGTAAACTGTATTGATTTTCCTCACTCATGTTATCGCGGTAAAACTGAAATAAAAGGATATGATAAACTTGAACAATAATGATGCTAAATACAACACTACGAATGTTTAAAATGAAAGATTATAACGGCGAACTTTGAACTTGCCATAGGTCAAATGAAGCTCACCACAGTACAATATTTTACACTGAATAATTATAATGTGTGTCAAAAAGGATGAGAGTCGAATAACTCTGAGGATTAATTAATTCTCTTAACTTGTCTTAAGAAGAATAATTAATAAAGTTTACTAAAGATCGAAAAAGAGTAACAAATGAGCAAAAACTATTATGAATAATTAGTAACAACAATCCATCCCAACGGACGGCAATTACGTAACGTAGGCTAAGTATTACGCAACTCTGATAAGAACATGAATATGTGAGCAAAACATACTTGAACAAATGAATATTAACTTATTCAAGTCACAAGTAAATATATAAATTTATATGGAGTCGCCCATATTCAATAAACAACATATTATGTGCAAACCTGCAATCAAGGTAAATACTTCTTAATTGGAAAACGATTATATTAATTATGTCTAATTAACAATCTCAATAACTAACATGTGCCTACTAGGCAAGGTTGTACAATATTTAACCTAACAAATAAGACAAAGAGAAAAACTTACAGATTATAAATGAGCCAGGTCGAAGACGTTAGCTAATGAAACTGTGTACGGTATGTAAGGCGGATACAGTGAGTGTTGCCTACTACATTGCTGAAAACAGAATGAAGTCTGTAGTGAAAAACAACACAGGTCTCTGAGAAAGAAATAAGTGTGAATCTCACATTACCATGAAACCCTCCTCATGTGTGGTCAAGGAGGAAAGTTATCAACAACTCTTCCATCCTGACTTGCCTCCTGCTGACCTTTCATAACCAGAGCTGTGCTATGAAGTTACAGTTTGCTCAAACTGATTTGACCACAGAGTAGGCAGCAGAGCGAAAGATAAGAAGAGTCACAGGTGGCTTGCTTAATGAAGTATAAACAATAACATGTAGTACAGTGTAAACTAAAACCCTGTGAAAATGAAATAAGTACTGAAAACAGGACTACCTGCTCGATCGGCAATAAAAAATAACATTTACGTGAATGGCAGAACAGTATATATTAGGAAAACACCGCAGGAGCTGTCAATGTTAGCTCACTCTTTCCACAGTACCGTGGAACACAACACCTAGCTGAGAGAAAAAAATACAAATATACGGCTTTGCGAAAATGAGCACGCGACGAACCGATTTTTTTAGCTAGCTACGTGATTGGCCTTTCAGTGTGGGTTTTCATGTTGTGTTCTTGACTATACAATTAATTCGTGTGTGAGCGAACGTACACACCAAGCTGTTATTAACAAAAGGAATGGCAGTCTAAGAGTTTTTGTCATTCATTTATTTCACAGTATTGTGTCTTCATTATAGCAGCAAAGAACAATTGGTTGCATTTTTCCGGAAAGGATGTGTTTGCATTGCAGAAACCATTGAAAACTCTATTGCGTTATTGTTGGAAAAAATGGCATCACTTCAAAACAGCATGTGCTTTCTAAGAATAATAATGATGGTTTGCAAAATAACAGTACTAACAACTAGTATTTCAACAGTGCGGAGGATGTTGTTGAAAGGTAAATGCACAGGTAGAGAAAAAGATGTTCAGGACAATCCAATGCTCTTTGTGAAATTGTGGCAAACAGTTCCTTTTGAAATACTATGAAAGCATGAAAAGAGCAAGTAACACATTGCTATACTGTTTTGAAGTAGCGATGAATATGCCGGTTATCTTTTCTGTGCTTTGTTGCAGGAGCTGTAAAGTGAAAAAAACGAACATATGTTGTTTTTTTCCTGGTCATTTGACATGTTAACATGTCGACACATATTAGACAACACTTCAAATTTTTCCCTTTTACGGCCTTCAAACTTATGTAATTCAGTCATTGTGCAAGTATGGTGACCTCTATCTCACCATCTTGTAAAAATGTTGTGGAATGCTTAAGTCAGAAGTTCATTCTTTTTCTACATTGAAAATGTGCCTTTCACGTTTGTCACTGTAACATTAGCTGCACTGATTAAAGAGTTTTATTTTTGGACTCTGGCATTGCTATTTTTTACAAAATTGTTACAGGTTAGCAGCATTGCAGTCAGATAGTTTTAGAGGTACATAATCACACAGTAGAGACAACCACAGGATGTTAAACAGACTGGGATTGTTTTTGGTTTTGTTGACCTTTTGGTCCGTGTCCGTTTCTTTGCACGTAAAAAGCACACCAACCACAGCCGGTGCCTTTTCTAGAATTAGGTCTTTTTTTGATCACATGGCAGTCTTTTTGTTATGTATTTTTTACATCAATTGGAATACATACTGATTTACACTATACTTCTATTAATTTTGGAGGGAAAAAAGGCTCGCTTATTGCTGATAGGAAGTCCCAAATTTATAAGGAAAAAAAGCTCCTCCACCAAACCCCACTCCCGTCTCACCTGTCTCTGTGATCCTTTGACTTTGCTGGTTTTGCCATCTCAAAATAATGTTTGGCTCCCAAAGTCACATGCACATGCACATGCACTTTGAGGATAAATAATGGCATGCAATGTTTTATATATTTGATCGCCCCTCCTTTCAGATAGCTGGGATCCTGTGAATAATAATTGGACTACTATTAACTGAACTAGTGTAAAGTGTCAGTTGCTTGTGAAAGAAATAAGGATGTGTTTTCTTATTATTTAAGGTCACCAGAGCTTATTTTCTTAGAGAAATTGTCCAAATAGCTGGTTTGGAAGGTGCTGAACAAATTCTGTTCATGGAAAAAATCTTTCTCATCATTTGAGGGATAAAATGCCATTCTTTGCGATAGCCACCTTCATAGACCGTTATATGTGTGCAAGAGAATGCCTTACTGTACTGTTATTATACATTTTTATTATCCCTGTCACATGTGCATGCAGCTGGTCAAGTTTTGTATGTTTTGTTCATATTTCACTATAACTGACCTGAAAAGAATGATAGATTTCAGGAATTTAGGCCCTTTCTTTCGTTCTAGTTTTCACCGTATAATTCAAGCCTGAACCAAGTTTCTATATATGTACCAAGGCTTTCAAAAATGGATGTTTAACATTTAACAACGAATTTGAAAGTTGTTGCGGTGGGTGTTACTGGGAGGGGAGGGGCTCATTATGCAAAAGTACTTGTGATTTATGTGATATTATACATGTAGACTACATCAATAGATTCAGTCTGATTCTTCAAATATTTTGCGACACTACTGTCCATCATATTGTAGTAACTTGTTCATTAATAACATTCTATCCTCAGTGCATATCGGGACACTACTGTCTGTCATAGTGTCATTTTTTTAAAGTATGTTGACCTCATATTAAAGACAACAGTCTCATATTTTAGGTCTCCAACACCCTTTATATTGAGTTTTTGTAAGGTCGATCGAAATATGGTTTCCAATAGTTCAAATATGGCCTGTATGAGTTTTTAAATGCTGGAACTGTAGCTTAACTCCAGCTAATTAACACAAAGGGCATCTGATAAAGCATGGAGGTGCGAACTGATGGCAAACTTGTTAACTTTTACATGTGAAGGATTGCTCAGTCTAAGTGAATGTTTCTTGATATACCTACTTTTATTTTGTGCTTTTTACGTGACCCGCCATGCGGGATACAAAACGTCACGGCCAAACGGCACTACCGAACCATCCCATACTGACAAACGAAACTCAGGTCAAGCGAGCCAAAAACCTACGCCCGCCGACCTGCAGAGACAATACCCCCAACCCCCCCACTCAAACATTCAAAAAATTACAAAAGGACGACCAGCACGCAGCGAAACGAAAAACCCCTCCCCAGCACACCAGCGTCCAAAGAAGGCAGCCCTAGATAAACGGCGAAAATCGCCTTCAATTTGAAGGCGAATGTCAGACTTCACCGCCTCCAGGACTGCCTGCCAACTGGCAAATTTCCCCCTGAAAACCACATTACATCTACTCCGCCAAACATGTTTTTTTACAATAGAACAAACAAAAATAATGCGGTGCAACACCGCAACCGAACAAACTGGAGGGTCTACCCCATATAAAATAAAGCCCTGCCCTACCGACCATGAACGGTCTCCCGTAACACGGTCGGTCCAGGTCTGGAACCACTCCCATAAGTTTAATACAAAACAACAATGCCAAAAAACATGAGCGGTACTCTCTAAGCTGTCACAGTCGGTCCTTGGGCACAGTCCATCACCCAATCGCCAATGATATCTTTTTAGGTTGGTCACCAAGGCACCGTGTGCAATTCTCCATGCAAGATCACGGAGCCTGCAACCATTCAGCCTTGAATGCACCGAACGCCATACTTTTATTTTTAATGGGTTGTGTCATATAGCAACCTCCCTGACTGTAATAGATGTAATATTTGCCTAACTGATGGCTACCAGGAAAGGAAATCAAAGGAAACTTGTTTCGATTGGCATAAAACTTATCTTTCATCATTTGTTTGTATTTGTTTTATCATATGCTTCACCTGTTTTCTCTTATCTTTTTCTTAAATTTCAATGTAATCTGGTATCATCATTATGCCATTTCTTTCTTTTTATGAATTTATTTTTAAGTCACTAGTACAGACTCTCTGCCCTACATTGCCACAAGGATTGATATACTTTTTAAGAAAAAGTCGCCCAGGAAAGAACCTGGGCACGAAAACCAAACTACCAAACGACTGATCATTTCCGCTCTCAGCCCCAGTCCCCTTGCATCGGGACTGTGACTGTGTGATCATCGTCGGGTGTGTATCACCATTCCCCTCGAAAGGGAACAGATACTACACATGATCTTACCAAAAGGCCGATAAACTCATATTGATCCTTCACACGGATTGATATATATATGATACTCTGCATGCTATTCATCCCTTACAGAAAAGACGAGCTTGCCGCATGCTTGTAGAGAGCTTGCAGAATCATGCTGGTTGCAAGCATGCAGCATGCTTGCCATTGGAACAATTGCAAGCTTGTTAATAGAGGATTGCGCAAGCTTGCAGTATGATTGCACAAGCTTGCCAATAGATGATTATGCAATTTTGCAGTAAAGTTGCGCAAGCTGACCATTTCCCTGCTGCACGTTGAAACAAGCTTGTGACGATTGCAAGCTTAGCGCATGCTTGCAGTTGGAACAAATGCAAACAAGCGCAAACTTGTGTGAGCTAGCGCAAGCGAGCCATGCTTACATTATGTTTCGATCTACTGTACGCGCTGGACAATCTAACATTGGATTTGTGCAAGCTGGCGCAAGCATGTTTTTATTTGGCTGTCAAAGTCTGTATTGAAAACAATCTGAAGACAGCTCAAAAGAAAAAAAGAAAGAAACATGAACTAATAAGCCTTTTTGGAGTTTAACCCCCTTCTAACTGTAGCACATTTGCTCTTGATAATTGAATTCATTTCCTTTTCTATAAGGGCAGGTTTCCCATCTGTTTGTTTGAATTTCTTCAAAATTTCATCTGCAAAGAGACCATTATTCCGTTTAAAGAGACACAAACCATAACATCTTCAAATAACAGAAATGACTTACTGAACAAGTCCCTCATAGTTATAATACCCAAAAAAATGCTGTAAGAAAGCTTATCTTTGGAAGGCTCTCAATTTGCTTTAAATTTACATGAGTTTTAAAGTTCTTAAATGTGATAAAGTTGAATCATGAGAAAAAGCAGTCAGATCTCTACTTAGTTATCAATATGGGTACCAACCCTTGCACTTGGGGATGCCTCACATTGTGCTTAGATGAATCCATGACAATTTTCACAGAAAACCACCCCCCCTAAACTTGTGTTTAAAGGTGTGGAATTAAATACACAAAGTTTGTGAAACATGGCAATCGAAATTACTTCACCTTCAGAAGAGAGCCTCTAACCTCAAAGCCGTCCCAAAAATCATATACACCAATATCTTTAAGCCACCAATAAATCTTGTAAAGTAATTGAGGAAATGGAACAATCTTAATGGGCAAAATGATCTATTACCATGAAAAGTAGAAGTCATGCATATTGTATGTGGTTCAAGGCCCTATATATTTATGCCCCTTGTTCTGTTCATAAGGCCTTATATGTCTCTCTACACCCCTCTAATTCCTAACCTCACAATTGGAAAGATTAAAACTTTTAATTTGTGGAAACACCCAGCACCTCCCCACCCAACCCCCCAAAAAAGGCAGTCCCTAATTTTAAAGCCACAATCGAGTTCACTGTGTGGGTTTGAGTCCCATGCTCCCCTCGCATGTAGTTTCTTTGAAGACACTAAAGGAAATCAGGAAGTCTGGCACCCGTGGCACATCCATTTGCCAATTCCTGTGGTGTGAAAACTGCCCCTAGGAGTTTCCTCAGCATTAATTCTGGTTTCTGCCGAGAAACCCGATGAATAAACGACAGCTGAGTAACTCCTCTCCCTTTGGAAAGTTCAACCAGAGGCTGGGAAAAAAAGTCAAAGACATGCAATGGAAATTGACATGAAATGGAAATTACATACAAGTTTTTCTTTCATTGTTATGCAGTACAGAGCACAGAGTGTAAAAGACATAACCTGATATTTGATTTCAACCGGAAAGAACAGACGTTTAAGTCGCGCTTGTATGTTTTCTGTGTTGCACCATCTGTCATTGTCATTGTCAAAGTGAGGCAGCTTAATTCCTTACAATGAAAGTAGCAATTCTCAAGTCCTTCAGACAATTTGAAGAGTCACATCCCGAAGGAAAACATTTTCTCAGGAGTCAAAGATAGGATTACTTGAGTACATGCAATCCATGTGATTAAGAAATAAAAATATACTGAATTTGGTTACGAAAATCAAAAGATCAGTTCCTCTTCCAGTATATCATTGGTTCTGAAGATAAACCTCCGAACTTAAAGTTATTACAAGAGAGACCCGCTACAAAGCACGGAAAATTTCAAGTCTTAAAGTCCAACTAACATCTTGGACCACATACAGACCGAGTTTAATATTCACTCACCTTCTTTACCTCTCATGTTTACTTTTTTTCAAGATTTTCTGACTGTGACATCAAATGACCTTGGCTCAACTGCATGAAAACCAATCATCTAATACCATAAACAAACTTTAATTAACATTCACTATGTAGAGTTCACTGCTGATACACATGTAGCTACAATCACAGTATTTCAAAGTGATGACTGCTGTGCAAAGTATCATCAAGTTCAAACTAAGACCAAAACAACCACCACATGTGTTTACAAAAAGAACACAGTTGATCGTTTTGAAAGATAGATTGACAATGCATGTGCACCAAGGCCATACTCTGCTCATAAATCGATAATAATGCTTGTTGTTTTGGTGCTATATTTTTTCCCAATAAATTGTGAAATGCCAATATTTCAGAAAAGAGGTACAAAACGTGATTGCCTACCAGCTCTGAGTCTGATGTACTTATATTGCATTAATGTTATTTTTTTTTCATTTGTTCATACTTTACAAAAAATATTCCCCCAAAATTGAAAGAAATACATTAATGTGAAAATATTATTGTGGTCTAATCAACCACTCCTTAAGACACTATTTCATCTTTTTACAATAAAAATTACAATAATTACAATAATTACAAAATACAATAATTACAATAAATTACAATAATTACAATACAAAAATTACAAAATTACAATAAAAATTACAATAAAAATTTACAACAAAAAAATACAATAAAAAAGTTTTTACAATAAAAAACAACCTTGGGCTTTAACAGTAGCTCTTGATAGTATAAACTCCATCCAACAAATCCGTTAGTTGTGACATACAAACCTAATTTTTATCAATTGCAAAATCTACATGTTCCGAAGCTTTCCAATTTCAAGTTCCTCTGGCAGAGCTGTAAGAAATAGAAAGTAACTAAAGCCAAGCTTAATTACTTATAGAAAATATTGAGGTGCTTGGTGATGCAGCTATATTGCACCCCTCTCTATCTATGTATTTCCTTTTTGCTGCGGCAAGTTCATTTTCATGTTTACATTAAGGTCGAGTACTTCCTTCTGATGTATGTCCATCATATCCTTAACTCTAACAGACTGCTCATCCCACTGGTTTTTCACTTCCCGGTTCTCTCCCGTCTTCTGCCCACATTGTGTGCAATCTTTTAAACTGGAAGCAATAGCTTCCCGAAAAGTCTTCCTCTGAGCTTCAAGGGCTTCATTCAGGTTTGCCTTTGAAGCTACCTTTCTAACATCCTTCTTTGGAACATGGCACTGAGGAGTTTCCCTAGTCAGTTGATCCAATGCTGACAGCTGACTTTCCCTGAGTCCTTTGCTTATTGCCTTCTGTTTTTGGCGTAGTTCACCAAGGTTTTCTGTCAACAAAACATATCAAAAGTCCCAAACATTAATTATTTTAGTACTTGGACAATTAAACAAGTTGGGAGAGAACAACTGTATTGTCATTGCATAATTTTTACCTATTTAAGAACTTTTTACTGTACCCAAAGTTACAATTTGAGTTGTATTACGTTCTAGTACTAACAATGTGAGATTTTGGCAATTTTCACTTTTCTAAAACGAATTCTACAACAAAATTTTGGCTTGTTAACAGAATTGCACTGATGTACTTCTATTGCATAATTAATTACCATTTTGCAAAGTGCAATCTAGTTCAAAAGACTTAATTAACACTGAACAACGAAAACACAGTTGATCTTTTTGAGGATAGAATGGCTATATGCCTGCACCAAGGTCAAAATCAACCAAAGCAAACCCATTGATGTTCCTCATTGTTTTAATCAAATGTTTTAATTTGATCTTACTTGAAAAAAATATTCAATTTTTTTCACACAAATACATTAATGTGAAAATGTCATTGTGGTCTAATCAACCACTCATTAAGACAATATTTGATGTTGTTAAAAGTTTTTACAATCAAACACAACCTTGGGCTTTAACAGTAACTCTTGATAGTAAAAACTCCATCCAACAAATCCGCTAGTTGTGACATACAAACTTAATTTTGATCAATTGCAAAAACAATTTGTGAGAGAACAACTGTATTGACATTTCATCATTTTCACCTATTTAAGAACTTTTTACTGTACCCAAAGTTACAATTGAGTTGTATTACGTTCCTCTACTAACAATGTGAGATTTTTACAATTTTCACTTTTCTAAAACGAATTCTACAACAAAATTTTGGCTTGTTAACAGAATTGCACTGATGTACTTCTATTGCATAATTAATTACCATTTTGCAAAGTGCAATCTAGTTCAAAAGACTTAATTAACACTGAACAACGAAAACACAGTTGATCTTTTTGAGGATAGAATGGCTATATGCCTGCACCAAGGTCAAAATCAACCAAAGCAAACCCATTGATGTTCCTCATTGTTTTAATCAAATGTTTTTCATTTTATCATACTTGACAACATTCAATTTTTTTCCACAGAAATACGTTAATGTGAAAATGTGATTGTGGTCTAATCAACCACTCATTAAGACAATATTTCATGTTCTTAAAAGTTTTGACAATCAAACACAACCTTAGGCTTTAACAGTAGCTCTTGATAGTAAAAACTCCATCCAACAAATCCGTTAGCTGTGACATACAAATTTAATTTTGATGAATTGCAAAATCTAGATGTTCCGAAGCCTTCCAATTTCAAGTTCCTGTGGCAGAGCTGTAAGAAATAGAAACTCACTAAAGCCAAGCTTTCTTATTTACAGAAAATATTGAGGTGCTTGGTGATGCAGCTATATTGCACCCCTCTCTATCTATGTATTTCCTTTTTGCTGCGGCAAGTTCATTTTCATGTTTAACATTAAGGTCGAGTACTTCCTTCTCATGTATGTCCATCATATCCTTAACTCTAACAGACTGCTCATCCCTTTCATCCCGCATTAGGAGGAGTTCTCTTTCGGCTTCATCCCACTGGTTTTTCACTTCCAGGTTCTCTTCCGTCTTCTGCCCACATTGTGTGCAATCTTTTCAACTGGAAGCAATAGCTTCCCGAAAAGTCTTCCTCTTGGCTTCATTCAGGTTTGCCTTTGAAGCTACCTTTCTTACATCCCTTTTTGGAACTGGGCACTAAGGAGATTCCTTAGTCAGTTGGTCCACAGCTGACAGCTGACTTTCCCTGAGTCCTTTGCTTATTGCCTTCTGTTTTTGGCGTAGTTCACCAAGGTTTTCTGTCAACAAACTATATCAAAAGTTGCAAACATTCATTATTTTAGTAGTTGGACAATTAAACAATTTGGGAGAGAACAACTGTATTGACATTCCATATTGAGTTGTATTACGTTCTAGTACTAACAAATGGTACTTTTCTAAAACGCAAAATGTTGGCTTCTTAACAGAATTTTCTGCAAGATACTTTTATAGAGTTGCTTTGCCTTCATGTAACAGTGAAGACACTGCGAGTTTAAAAACAAAACAAATGAAATCAATGCAGTGAATTGAATGGTTCCTTTCTAAATTTGATGAATGGTGGACTTCATATTAATTCTTAAGAAACAAAGTTCTGACGTATGCCTGAAGTTTTGACTCTATCACATTATTAATATAGATGATGTAACCACCATTAAGGGTTTCTTCACTTACTGTAGTGCATCTTAAGGTAGTGACGATCATGAACATTAGATGCTTTCATCACCTAAACAAGAAAGAAATGTAGTTGAAAATGTGCACATGTGACCTGTGACGTTTGCTTTGTGTAGTGTACAGCTAGTGTTAGGCCTAAATAGTTAGTCAATATCAGTTCAAATCAAATATCTTGCGCATTTGCGTCTTACTATGAACGAAGTGAAGTTGGTTTTTTGCCTAGAAAATATAATTTTAACGCCTGTAGCCCATTGATACACTCCAGTATAGGCTTGGCATATGGCCAGTGAAGGCTAACATTTATGGAAGTAAAATTACTAACGTTTAGGCCAGAGCCTATGAGCCTGGACCTAACACAGTATGATCACTTCAAGTTTCAAGTTTATTTTCCACTTTCCATATGTATAAACAGTAAGAGAGTCAATGAGTGATTTACTCAGAATATGATGAAATAACAATAAACAAAGTTCAAAATATGCTTTAATGGAAGTGGAGGAACCAGAAGTAAGTAGAGACTTTTCGAGTCTGGACCCTTAACAGACAAAAGAGAGTTTAAAAAATCACCTAAGTACAGAGAGAGTAGAGAGATAAGGAAATACAGAGAGAAAAAAATCAAGAGGAAGCGAAGAAAGGTAAAAGCAAATCCATACAAAGAGACAATGTAACAACTCAGCGTGGGTGGTTTGTACTATTATTTAAAAGGTAATGCTTGAGTTTTCTTTTAAATGTGTTACGAGTATTTGAGTTTTTGATATCTTGATCAAGTGAGTTCCAGAAATGTACACCAGTACTTCGTACTTGTGTTTGGCTAGAATATGGTTCACTTAAAGAGTGTTTATAACGAGTGTTAAAGGTATGATATTCTGAGTTACTACAATAACAATTATTGAAAGCTACTGGGAGCTACCTTTCTGAAATTTATATAAAAATATACCAAGTTGATAATGATACAGGTAAGAGAGTAAGAATTTTAAGCTCTTTAAAGAGAGGTACGGTATTACACCTTAAATGTGTATCACAAATATTACGAATGACAGGTTTTTGTAATCTATATAACCTTTCAAGTGTTGTTCTGTGAGATCATCCCCACAGAAGGAGACTATAGTTCAAATGAGGGAGCACAAGTGTGTTATACAATGTTAAAAGTGCACTCCGGGGTAAAATGGTTTTTAGTCTATTTATGATGCCATTAGATTTTGAAATTTTAATACAGATATTATGAACGTGTTCTGTGCAATTTAAATTTTCATCAATTGTTATTCGTAGAAAATTTGCATGAGGTGATGCTTTTATTTGTTGACCATCTAGGACAACCATTATATTACTCGTGTCATGAATTTTATTGTCAAATATCATAAGTTTTGTTCTCAGTGTATTGAGAGATGGTTTGTTTTGATTAAGCCAGTCAGATATATGAATTCACATTCGACATCCTTAAGAGTATCATTAAGATTTTTATTTTGATAAAACACAGTAGTATCGTCCGCAAATAAGATAAAGTTAGATTTTCTTGACGAATAGTGAATGTCATTCATGTATAGAATAAACAAGAAAGGTCCTAAAATGGATCCTTGTGGCACACCAATGTTACAAGTTAAGATTTGGGAGGAACTACTGCCAAATTGGACATAATTGTGACGATTTGTTACATAACTTTTGAACCAACTATGCGTTGTACCGCGTACACCGTAGGCAAGTAACTTATCCGTTCAAATATTATGGTCTATCATATGCTAAGCGTTCAAAATATTTTAGAAATTGAAGGGAGAAGTGAAATAGGTCTATAGTTAGAGAAAACCTTGGGGTTAAAGATTGGAATAATTTTAGCAGTTTTAAACTGACATTTGAATACACCCTTTGAAAATGAAAGATTGATTACATGTGTTAATGGTTGTACTATAGCTTCCATCGTATATTTAAGAACATCATTTGTTATGTTATGATAACCTGGACTTTTACCGTTTTTTAAATTTAATATAACAAGACGTACCTCATATACATTGGTAGGGAACATAACAAAATAATTCGAAATATTACTATTTACAAAACTTTGTGGGTTGTGATGACCATTGGTTAATTTATCTGCTAACTTTTTGGCAACAGTAGAAAAGTAATTATTGAATCCATTAGCAATTATATTTTCATCACAGGTTAAGTCTTGTTCATTGACATAAAACTTCTTACCCTGAGTTTTTCTGTCTTTGTGGAGGATTTTATTGATAACTTTCCACATTTTGCTGGAGTTTTATGCTCATTAATAAGATTATAGTAGTAATTTTGTTTAGCATGAGTTATGATAGTGGTAAGCATGTTTTTATAATTTGTGTAGAGTAATTTATGGCTTGGTGAAGGAGATCGAATATACCTGGAGTACAGTTTACGTCTAATTGAGTTCAATATTGCAGTGTTCATCCAAGGGGACTTTTCATACTTTATTTTCTGTTTTACTTTGGTGTAGGGACAACATTTGTTAAACTTTTGAATAAGGATTTCGGAGAATTTAGTAAAAGCTGTCTCAGGATTATGGTCGTTATTGACAATAGACCAGTCAATACTGTTAAGTTCATTGTTCAAGTATTCGATATTTTTTCCTGAAGTATTATTCTTAAAGATATTTGTGGTAGGTTTATTTTCCATTTTATTATTTGAAATGCCAAAAATGGGGTAACGATCAGAAATGTCAGTGACAAAGACAACACTTTTAATTGGGTTACTAGTAGTATTAGTAAAAATATTATCAATCAGGGATGATGTGGAGCTAGTAATTATAGTAGGTTTGTCAATCAATTGATAGAGTGAATAAAGTGATAGTACGTTAGATAATTCTGTATGTTAAATATTTCATTTACTTTCAGTAAGTCAATGTTAAAGTCACCCGTAAGGAATATATTTTTGTTTTCTAAATTCATGCTGAAGAGGCAGTTATTTAAGTGGTCAATAAAAGTATTTAATTGATTCTCGGGTGCTCGATAAATTACTCGAATGAAAGTATTTTTCATTTTAACATTTGAAATTTCAATAAAAATTGTTTCCGCACTATCGTTAAAGTGATGGATCAAATCATGTCTTACTTTCATGACAAGGTTTTCTTTAGCATAAATTGGAACACCACCACCTCTTCTGTTATTTCTATTAATATTTATCAGTTTATAACCATCTATTTGTAGTAAGTCAATGGGGCAGTAATCATTTAACCAAGTTTCAGTTAATGCTAGGAAAGTAAATTTATTCTTGTCAATAGATTGTAGAAAATATATAAAAGGATCCCAATTTTTCATGATGCTTGTAATATTTACATGAAGAATACAGATATTGTTGGAAGAAGTTTGGAAATTTGTAGTAAAACTTTATCCATGTCAGTCATTTTGGTTGTATAAATTTTCTATTTTTACTGTTACGTTAGCGCACAATGCTTTTAACCAATAGTACATGTATCCAACAGGGAGTGTTAGTTTAATCTCTTATCTTTTGGTAGGTACATAGAAACGAAAAGGAGATATGAGCAAAATTTAACAATATGTGAATCCAATCATAGAATTTCCGCTATAAAAATTTGATTTGCAGTGAGAGTCTATAGTTCAGCCAAATTACTAATGTTTTTGTTATTGAGTTTTCTTTCGTGTCCGTTTGGGTCTGTTACCAGGGCGATTATTTTACCATCCAACGTCCAGGAGTTTTTTTACCTTTTTGTGTTCCTGTGTTTGCTTTAATAGAGCCAGGTTTTCGTGGGTGAGGTCTTCTTTTATAACGATACCGGTGGATTTCAGTTTTCTTCTCGCTTTCATCACTTGAAGTTTAGTCCGAAAAGAAAGAAACTTAACCAGGATCCCCCTGTTGACCTCTGATCTCTGCCGTCCCACTCTGTGTAATCGGTGAATGCTCGCGTCAGGGATGGTGATGTCAAGATTTTCCACGGCTAGTTTCTTCATGATTTCATTGGTGTCTTCTCCCTGATGTTCTGGGAGGCCAAATATCCTGATGTTATTTCGTCTTGAATATTGCTCCAGATCATTTAGATTGTGCCTCTATTTGTTCTATCGTGTTCTCGAGTTCAAAGATCCTTGCTTCTTGCCTCTCAATCTGTTGTGTAAGGCTGCAGAGCTTGCCCTCAATGGCTTTTGCCACGCTCTGTTGAATCAGATCTTTCAATGCTTCGCTTTGAATGAGGTCTTTGGTGACCATGGAAGCCACTTCAGTTATTGTCTTGTTGGTTTCTTTTGTTTGCTTCGCAGCAGCTTTCTTTGCAGGCCTGGTTGTCATGGTGAAATACCGTGAGAAAGGCTAGGCTGAAGGCTTAGTGTAAGGGTCTCCAGTGAGGATGGTTGAAGCACAAATGGCTGAGGTGCAGATTCTCACGTTGTTAATTGACATGTTTTTCACGTTTGATGATAGCATCTTTCAGGTATAGGCATATTCTATATGGTGTCTACTTACAGCTCATCATTCGTGTAGATTTAGCTACTCCATTAATTGCAGTAAAATGGAAGTAAAGAAGAGCGAGTACATTTCGTAGGTATAAGCAATGCTGTAGCATACATACAAGTTAAAGAAGTTCGAGGATAGAATTACTAATTTTTTTTTTATTTTGGAAAATTTAAGTGCGTAAATCGTTAACGAAAAAACTTACCGTTTATCATCAGTACTTTGGCGTTGTAGTTCTTTTTTTCCTGCCCATTTAGCAATTGTGCAGGCCCCGACTGTTCTTTTCGAAATATCGGCGATGACGGTTATATTTTCGATGCTCATCGTTTGATCCTCCGTCCAAATAAGAGACACTTTGTTCCAGACATGGTTCACAATTTCAAGTAATCGTAACAAATAGATATATCTGCAAAGTCGTTGTAAGTACTAAGTATTTTTAAGTACTTTGTTGAATATTACGATAGCCAGCACTGGATTACAAAGTTGGCGGTTAAGACAATGGGTGACTTTGTGTTACAGGAATAGAGACAGCGGTTGTCGTTAAAACGATCACGCATATCTGAGGCGGTACCATTTATTATCAGCAAAACAAAACACCGAAATGTCCTTTTCACTGGAGTTTCTTTCCTCCATGCTAAACATGTTAAAAACGTATTGGCTTTCCTTTTCCGCATTGCGTATTTTCAAAATTTACCCGAACAATCGAACTTCACTGGGTCTTAATGATGACGTAATACGCACAATCTCGAATATAAGTAAGTAAAGTAAGTAAAATTTCTTGATATCAATCATGAAATGAAGATATAATAGAATGGATTCCGCAGCTTAAAAATATATATATACAAAAATATGATAATAATTATCATCTAGTTGTATGACAGTTCAAAAGCTTTATACTACTCGGTAAAAAAGAATGTCTAAAGCGTTCAGTACGCATACGAGGTAGGGTATACAACCTACGTGGAGTGGTGTAATACCTCTTACATAACAGTCGGAGATCTTCCCCCGTGACCTCCGATTTTATTACCGATTTTGCATATCACTACGTTTGAAATATGATTCATAATGCCAAAAAAAGACATACGCGTATAAAAAAAACAATACTTAATGCATGGCTGGAATGTTATGTTTAAATTTCGTAAATATTGCCGGAGAAATTAGGCCAAGAAAATTAGATAGCAGTTTCACGATCTTGCCGGAGGATGCTTAAAAATCTTTCATAAAACACGATTAAGCCTGAAAATAACTCGAAAGTGACCCGAATATTACGTTAAGTGAAACACCTTTTGAATTTTGTCGCATTCAGAACATCAAACATCTTAAGACGGCTTTTCGCAGTTCGTTTAGAAGCAGATTATGCGTTCGTTAGGTGTCTGGCGGCCATATTGAATTTCGACTTGATGTTATCGCGGTATTTCAGCTGAACATTTTCTCTCGTGGTTTGATCGCATGTGTAAACAATGCATTGTATCGTTTTAGATCAGCGCGTTTCTCCTGATGGAAGTGGGGATGAGTAGATAGAATGTCAAATGCAATTTCAAATGACATCAAGTTTAAGTGGGGGCAAACGAGCGTTGGTTTCTTGCATAGTATACATGCATGTCGAAAGCTATGGCAGGAGAGGTGGGAAGTGGAGACGGTGGTGGGTCAGATGGGCACACCTAGGTGAGGCTCGTGGGAACAAAACCCCAAGTAAAGCGGGCAATGGGCCTTAAAGGAATGCTAACAAGTAGTTTATTCTATAGTATACAAGCATATCAACTCCCCTACACCCCCATCCACCATGGGGACCGTTTCTTTTTATATAGGCACTGGTTGCTGACAATGCCTCACACCAGTCAAAGAAAAAAATACAAGTTTGAATTTCTTTCAACATTTTATTCATTCATAGAACATGTTCATGGGAATTATCCGCACAAGTTTAAGTAAATGGAAAGGTCATATGAAAACAAAGAAACATGAAGCGGGTTATAGCAAAGATTTAACTGACAAATATGCTCATATGATATCAAGCAAGCACTGACAGTGGTAAAAAGCAAAACAAAGGAGGTAAATGAACAGTCCCGCATTCACAAATTTTACAGTAAACCACTCACCAAAGCCCTCACTCTTTACCACTTCATAGTAGCCTATCTAAATAACAAGGCTCAAAGAAATAACAAATAAGATATAACAAGGCTCAAACAAGGCTTGAAAAAGGCTGAAAGCATATGCAAGGTTACACTTCAGCGATACCTTCACACATGCAGAATATAAGAAGCCCCCAAAAAAAATTATTTGCAGGTTCCTCTCTTAAGTGATCAGACTTCGCTAATTACAACCGCAGTGCAGCAATCCTTCATAGGTCAATGGACCTGGGTACTGTTAGATTTTGAGCTTGGTTCCTAGTGCATGTCAGGTTCACTGCAGCATATCAACCACAGGGCGCTACCCAAATATGAAAGTCATGAGCAGTTATATGTTCTTTCTTAATAATTAATGACCAACTGGACAGCAAATAAAGCTTTCTCACTCTGCATGGGAATATTACCAGGTCTAAGGAGTGACTCCAGTCGTTACCACTGCCTTGCAGCGATTCTCAATGTGTCAAGAAACCTTAGTGGTATAATCCAGCATCACTAAGAAGCAGAACATAACATATGAGTGATATCTTTTTTACAAGCATAGGCATCAGATGGCAAGTTGTGTGCACACGATTTTCTAAAAAAAAAAAAATGAAAGTCTACAAACAGAATATGTAACAAGTACTATGCCACTACACAAAACTATATCGTATTCAAACTTTAAAAGATAGATAATAAAATAATCATTAACTTCCACATGAAAGCTAGCACCATTTTTTTTTATAGAAGGCACACCATCTCTGATGCAATTGCTATGGAAGCCAAACCATGCTTAGAAGTTACAAGATAACATTTAGTGAGGAAGGACATGAAGTTATTACCTTGTATCAGTTTGACTCTGTAATGAGGTAGACATCTATATAGTCAGGTTAGAATACATGTGTGACCAAATTGGCAAGTGACAAAAATGACAGACACGTATATGTTACATATCAAGATCTTAAAATATGTGCAGGTGTAAGGGATGTTACACCCTTTGGGTTGACTTGAGGTATAATTACTAGTGTCCCATCAGTGTGAAGACAGATGAACACTTCAAAAATGACACAAAGAAACAGTGTGTAGCTGGCTAAGTATATACTATAGAGAGAATTGTATTGGAACAATAGATTAACAAAAAGACTCATAAATATAACTCAAGGGTCCAATATATATGAAATAAGAATACAAATAATGAAAGGTTACTCTTACATGGGTAGGAGGGGATTGATATTGTGGGGTCCAGTTTTAATGAAAAATAAAGGAAAGACTTGAGTCACTTGACTTACAGTTGTGTTACTAACCGGTGGCCACTTTGCATTCACACACACATACACAACACAAACAAATCCTTATACAATATAAAGCACAGAATGTAACATAAATACAAGTCCATTGGGTCGACCGGAGGGAAATTGATTGTTCTGCAGGCTGTCAAGGTAGAGTCGAATCCAGGCGAGATAGAATAGGATCAAGGCAAGAAAAATTAAGTAAAGTTCGAAAGGGACAGCAATGGCGGGCAATATATAAAGGTGAAGTAAAGTTAGTGTCCTCCAATTAGAATGGTAATAGATCCTTCCATGTGATGGCAATGAAGAATGAATATATTAAGAAGTGTTGAAGAGTTCCTGTAATAGCAGAGAGCTAGGCTTCTGGGAGACTCCAATGGTGATTAGTATCAGGAACCGTCCAAGATTAACAATTAATTTATATTTTTACAGTTACAGTAGGCTTCTTTACTTTAATTGGAATTCCGCAGGAACAGCTTCAGGTAGATGATATCAAACTTTTAACTTGGTTTCTAATTTTCCTACAACATAACTAAATCTATGTCCTCATGGCTTGGGGGGTTAAGGTGCTCTGCAGCCACACAGGTAATTTCCAACTTTGAAATAACGGTTGGCAGCTTGTGGTATGAAGAGTATTTAATAAGAAATGGGTGTGAGGACTTTTGCAAAGACTAACATAAAAGGTGTTGTGTAAAAGATATGGAATCATTTTACAATCTTAAACAATATTAAACAATATTAAAATCTTACTTTGTCAAACACATTGCTCTTTCTTTTGACAATATCTTTCAATGAATACAAGATATATAATACCAAAATGAATACCCCCCCCCCCCCAAAAAAAACCCCATCTTCAAACAGAATACCTAATCATTTATGGATAGGACTTTCCATGGAAGAGTTTACAGTGTTCAAAACTGAAAGTTATACTACACATCTTTTAACATATCCATCTCAACTCTCCTTCTACCCGCCCCCTCTATGAAAAAAAAAAACAGAGTGAAGACTCTTCATGCAGTTACTTGTTTGTGCGGAAAATCAAATATTTTCTTCCTGTACTGGGCAATCTTTAACCAGTACTAAGAAGTTGAAAATTTTTGGTTACTTGCTTCAAAATAATACTAAAACAAATTATCTTTACCAAGGAAACATGTTTTGGTCTCCGAAATAAGATGCAGTATTTAATCAAATAGACAAGATTCAAGCATTTGCAGGATGCTAATATTACGGTGGAAGCTTTTTATGCCACAAAATTTGACGCAAACATGTGACAGACAGGAAAACTGTACTTGTAATGTGAGGAGAGACAAAATACAAACAAACAGTGCAACAATGTTACTTCAACAAAACAACACACTCTCACAAACAAAAAGAACAACAAATTCAGCCTGTATTTGAAAAGAAGATAAGTGGTGACGTGAAAGACTAGATACTCGAGTGACGATAAAGTATTATTATTGATATGGCCAATGACAAGGCAAACAGTGAGAAGCATACTTGTGCAAGAGCCAGAATAAGCTGTCAGGCTGGTGAAGAGCTACCGTACTTAGTGTATACAAACACAGAAATTTGAAACTGAAAAAAAACAGTGTTACTTTTCTGAATTCTATCACTTTGAATTTAAGTGGTGAAAATTATGGAGTCAGAAATCAGAAATGACAATTGGCATACCTATAAATAATCACAAGTTATTATCCTTTTATGTTAAACAATGAGCTGCCTCCATACAAGATTGTTTATTATAAAGAAGATTTCTTTAAGCAATCACAATCAGTCTGAATGCTTCACAACGTTGGTCATTATGAAAGCAAATTTGGCTTAAATTTGATACATAAAAAATAACCAGTTCCAAAAATGTTCACTAAAGGTTGGAAGAGGTTGATATGTGTGATAAGTACGAAGGCAACCCATTGTGGTTTTCATACACTACCTGTTAACTAACTATCAAACAAGTGGACTCTATGCTTCTGCTAATACTGTGGAAAGTAAAATAAGTAAATGTTTATAATGTGGCAGGCCCAAAAAGCAGGCACCCCAACAAAGGCAACACTAACAGTATGCAAGTGACATTAGTTTCATGAATTTTGTCGGCACTAGAACATCCAACGACAGTACATTCTCTTCCATGGGACCTTTTGTGTCCTCTCTTGGAGGGTGCTGGCAAAAACCAGTCTCCATCATATATACCTTCTTCTCTCAAGTTGATGACCATCTGAACGTGGTGTGGAAGTGCCTGACCAATATGCCAGTAGCGAGATATACTTTGCAGGCACAGTTTACATGGCCCACTTTATGTTTTGTTTAGCGAGTCCCTCTCTCGTCTTTTGGAAAGGGACTCAAGACTTGTTCCATTCGTTGTGCCAGGGGGTGCCAAAGTGAAATGCGTTCAATATGCAGATGACGTCACGTGTGTTGTTTCGAGTCTGGGCTCCTTTCGTGCCCTCTCGCAGGATTTATCTATCTTTGAGAGAGCTACCGGGGCGAAGTTGAATCCGGAAAAGACAAAGGGCCTTCGCCTTGGTAGCTGGAGATACAGAGACTTGCCATTCGGTGCATCGTGGTCGGATCAAAATATCAAAATTAATGGTATATGGTTCGGCTGCGATGCACCTTGTGATGCAACCTGGAACGAGAGGGCTGAGGTACTTGAGAGCAGGCTTGAAACCTTTGGCACCCGCTGGCTTTCGATCTTAGGAAAAGTCACCGTAATTAATCGTTTTGTTTCGCCCATCTTGTGGTACCCGGGCGCGGTGTATCCAATTCCGCGTCGCGTCCTGGTGCGGTTGGAGAGAGCGATATTTTCATTTATTTGGTCGGGTGGTACAGAGCTTGTCAAAAGGGCGGTAATGTACCAAAAACTGGAGAAGGGTGGGTTAGGGGTGGTTCATCTGGGAAGTAAATTGACCTTTTTGTTATTTAAGCAGTTCTTTGTAGCGGTAACTGACCCAGGGTTGCCTTGTTCATATTTTCTACGTTTTTGGGGCGGTTTGCACCTGCGTCGATGGGTCCCGGCGCTGTTTAGCAACAGAGAACCGCATAGTAGTACTCCAAACAGGGTGGTGCGTGTCATTTGCTCCGCTCTGATTGAGTTGCCCCCTGTTGACCTGTCACAGCCGGCCCTCGTTCACAGTTCGTTGCGGGATAGGGCCTTGAATGCAATTTTTGTCCAGGGACGTCATTCTGCCGAAGTATGGCGTTCGGTGCATTCAAGGCTGAATGGTTACAGGCTCCGTGATCTTGCATGGAGAATTGCACACGGTGCCTTGGTGACCAACCTAAAAAGATATCATTGGCGATTAGGTGATGGACTGTGCCCAAGGACCGGCTGTGACAGCTTAGAGAGTACCGCTCATGTTTTTTTGGCATTGTTGCTTTGTAGTAAACTTATGGGAGTGGTTCCAGACCTGGACCGACCGTGTTACGGGAGACCGTTCATGGTCGGTAGGGCAGGGCTTTATTTTATATGGGGTAGACCCTCCAGTTTGTTCGGTTGCGGTGTTGCACCGCATTATTTTGGTTTGCTCTATTGTAAAAAAACATGTTTGGCGGAATAGATGTAATGTGGTTTTTAGGGGGAAATTTGCCAGTTGGCAGGCAGTCCTGGAGGCGGTGAAGTCTGACATTCGCCTTAAAATTGAAGGCGATTTTCGCCGTTTATCTGGGGCTGCCTTTTTTGGACGGTGGTGTGCTGGGGAGGGGGTTTTCGTTTCGCTGCGTGCGGGTCGTCCTTTTGTAGTTTTATGAATGTTTGAGTGGGGGGTTGGGCGTTTTGTCTCTGCAGGTCGGCGGGCGTATGTTTTTTTGGCACGCTTGACCTGAGTTTCGTTTGTCAGTATGGGATGGTTCGGTAGTGCCGTTTGGCCGTGACGTTTTGTATCCCGCATGGCGGGTCACGTAAAAAGCACATGGCCCACTTGTTGTACTAGGATGCAAAGTTTGGCATGCACTTTCCTTAGGCATAGCAATGGATAATTACAAGCTAATTTACAACAATAAGTACATAGATAAAACAGTAAAGAGCTCAGATTATAAGAAAGTATAATATACTAGAGCACCAATGGTGCAGAAGCTCATACCTATTCGAGCTTAAAAATGTAGGGCCCACAAAACTTTATGGCCCACCATAATTCAGATTCCACCAATTTTGGGCCCATGAGGCCAAACAGTTTAGGTTGAAAGACAATTTTTAGCTCCCCCCTGTTCCTCCTCCATAAACAAGGCGGTTCTCAAACCTATAGTCTCGCCTAGTCAGCGACAGTGTGTTAGAGTTAATACCAAATATAAAGTTATTTGCAGGCAGTAATGTATACACTGTTAAGCAGGACTCTTAGCTAGCCAGTAATAGATTCCATTAGAAGACTAGACATGTATGGTTCCCAGGCAGTTTGGGTTAGGTTTATAACAAGTATTATCTGGCCCTTTTCAACAGTAAAGGTCTATAGAGCCACCCAAGGCTTTATATACCAGTAAGGGAGACGGGATATAGATTTCATCACTGTGGAATCGAACTTGCGACTGGGTACTGTGCTGTTATGCAGGACATCCAGGCAGTGGAGGGCATGGTTAGGCAGGGCATTGTCATTCAGGCAATGTTAGGCTTGACTGCCATGTAGTACTGAGTATTGTTAGGCACATCTCTTATGCATTGTGGGATTTTATGGTATAGAGATGTTACATTATACAGAGTGGCAAGATTGCACAATTAGCATTGGGGGTGGGCAGAACTACAGGATTCAATGAGCGAGGGTATTACTTCTTACATTATTGTCCTTGATAATCTCAAATTGACCTTCAAAATGATAAAGTGATCCAACAAGCTTCAGTAATCACCTCCCAAATGATAATTCAATTTAGTAATTTCGTACTAACTTTAGGGACTAAACGTTGACTACCGTATTTATCCCATGAAATGCCACAGGGGAACATTCTCAAAAGGCAAAAGGGGGCACTATTAGGGGTCAATTTCTGTACACTATAGATTAATACGCTGTGGACTTTTATTGGAGGATTTCCTGCTGGACTGTATCTAATTTACCAGTAGGATTACTTCTATATTTTAGAGGTAAGAAAGTGTATCTGTAATCAGGATATTTTGGGGCAATTGATTGATTATTAGAGCCAACCAAGGCCTTTTAAACTACTTAGGTACCTGGATATAGCTGTAATCTCTCCGAAATTGAACTTGCAACCTCTCGGTTACTCTCGTGAATATATACGCAATTTGGAACTTCTGGATCATCATAGCTGTTATGGTTCTGGAGATATCGTGTCACAAGCTTGAGTGACCTAATATATGCGTGGTTCAGGCAAGGCAAATGAGAAAGTAGAAATCAGGAAATTGAGTTTCTGTCTGAAAATATATTTATAATCTGAAACAAGTGCTCTGCTCTGAAGAATGGAATGGTCTAAAAGTGTGATAAAAGTACTATAGTTGTGCAAATTTA
>KN893132.1:0-29802 GCA_000934455.1 Apostichopus parvimensis | reverse complement strand
AATGGTCTAAAAGTGTGATAAAAGTACTATAGTTGTGCAAATTTATATATAACTTTGGTGTAAGAAGTCAAGGTAGATATATAAAATAAAATTAATAAACTCATAAAATGGCAGGAAAATGACATACCCTCTGAATCTTTCACATACCCTATAATACGTTTTAAAAGTTGAAGTTTCAATACAAGAATATGTTGAAAGTGCAATGAGGCTGGTAATGAATGTAAATCAAAAGTATCGATATCAGGGCAAGCAAACTTCAATAATCTGGAATTTATTCAGAAGTGGATGGCTGATTGGTATGTTGTTCGTTTGCTAGTCGCACAATTGTTTTCCCCTCAATAGAGAAATTAAACAATTTGTCTCCGAAACTATCAAGAACATCCTCAATGTTTTTGTCTTTAAACAACTCCGCAGATAGTTCTTGACAGAGAACAAATTGTTCAAGATCATCATTGCTAAAGAGTTGTACTGTGAGAGTAATCTCTGAATTTCTTCTTCAGCAGCAATGATATGGCTTTCTCTGGTGGAGTTTCGACCTGGAAATAAGAGAAAGTATGAATGTAGTATGCATAGTGATTTTTTGCCCTATTCAGAATGATCTTTGTTGAGTTTTGAGATATGCCATTCACATGGTTATTTTCTTGATATATGCCATTCACATGGTTATTTTCTTGATAGTACAGTACAAATACATATTTTGTGTTTGAAAGCTAATGAATATGAAAAATTTGGCCTTGCTACTCTCTTCCAATTATGCCATCATAGCTCTTATGGTTGAGAGGTATTGTGTTTACAAGCGAGTGACTCAAATACATACACATATGTACACACACACATATGTGAATAGTGATCACTCTTCTGAATGTCAGAATTCACACAAAACAGGCAGGGAATGTGTTTAGGTTTACTTACTGTAATGTTAGTTCTCGAGGTGGTTGAAAGACTTAACTCTTTTAGGAATTTGTCTTTCTTTGGGGAGACGTGTGAAAATGTCACTATATCCCCTGTCTTGATAGGAGATGTTGTGGCCTTATTCCACAAGGCTACCGGTCTAATAATGGAGCCATCCTTCAATTTTATATTTCTGACCAGTTGTCCATTAGGTATGGTACGTGGTACTTCATCCTGCAATTTAAATAAAAGAAGAATATTGGTGTTATTGATTTTCATATTTATCTTTACTAACACCTCCGAAATCTATTATGTACTTGAATTGCATTTCCAACTGGATTGAAAATACATTACCAGACTTACATTTTGAATGGTAGGGATCATGTTCTGGAGCAATAACCACTGATTATACCATACATGGCAAAGCTAGTACTGGTAGGCTAGTGAATCGGAGGCATTCATTGTATAGATTGCTCTAGTGTAATAGTTGAGAGTGGAATGGAAAGTTCTGTGTACTTAGTAGATATTGAACCAGAGAACGAAAAACTCAATGGTTCTGATACAGACATGATTTTGAAGTTAAATTGATATTTAAATTACAGATATGAGTGAAATTCTTTGTTCTTGAGTTATCGTGATAACAAGCTATTTCATGACTAAGTATTAACCCCGCTCACTCATGAATACTAATGACATGAAATTTGATGTCATATAATTTTGTACCAAACATATATACTAACACAACCATACCAAGTATGAAGCTAATCGGACCTAAGGTTACAAAGATATTGACATTTTTAGGATTTATGTTAAGCTCGCCAACTCATTAATATTCATAGGATGCATACTGAAAACAATAGGGAACGTCTTCTCACTATGGGGATTATATATACCAAGAATGGTATCAATTCAACATTTTGTTCTCGAGTTATCGTGGTAACGAGCTATTTTCTGACTAAGTAAGCTTGCTCACTCATGAAAACAATTGATATGAAATTTGTGGTTCATATAATTTTGTTCCAACCATATACTTAAAGATATTCACAATTTAAGGATCTTACGTTAAGCCCGCCCACTCATTAATATTCATAGACGCATAGGGTTCGTCCACTCACTTTGGGGATTATATATACCATTTATGGTAGCAATCCACTGTTTTGTTTTTGAGTTTTGGTGGTAACAAGCTCAGGTGTCACACACATACGCCAACTACACACTGTTCCGATGTTGCTTTCGGCATCGGAACCAATACAAAGTTAAGTGTTTCATATCATTCCAGTAAATTGTGTAAAGCGTGTTAACATGGCATTACTTTCGACAAGGCTTTAACAAATGCCAAGCCTGCAAGCTTAGGGCAAGTGAAAAAACAGTCGGGCAAGTGTAGAGATGAATAGCTTGACAGGCAAATATAGCCCCTAGCCATGGGGCCAATGCTCATGTCATGGGATGCAGGAGTTTCACAACTTGAATGAGTAGGTTTGAATGGGGCAAGTAGATTTTCCTGCAGGCATGTAGGTTTTATTAAAGAACAGCTCGCCACAAAGGCAAGTCAAAGAAATTGTCGAAGCCTGCTTTCGACTAAATCATTATATGAAAGGTCCCACTGAGCCATCTACATTATACTACAGCATCATTCGGGTCGTCCTTTTGTATTTTTTGGAATGTTTCAATGTTTTGTCTCTGCAGGTCGGCGGGACTATGTTTTTTGGCTCGCTTGACCTGAGTTTCGTTTTGTCAGTATGGGATGGTTCGGTAGTGCCGTTTGGCCGTGACGTTTTGTATCCCGCATTGCGGGTCACGTAAAAAGCACTACAGGAATCATTCCTGCTGACCAAAAGAAGTTTATGAATAAATAATGCAATCTTACCTGGACAACTTCACCTTTCACTGTTATCAGTGGAATTAGAATCCCTGGTTGTGGCAACCGTATGTCTTTGAGTGGAACTAGCTGTTGAGGTGGAGGGTTCACTATGTGTCTTGCATGGATGATGTCACTTTCTGAAATGTTGTTTAGAGGTGTTGCGGGAAGGACTTTGCTTGTCTTATTTAGAATGATCGAAGATCTCCCTTTCTGTAAATTCCGCATTAATATGTTTCTTTTCATAGCAGAGTAATTTTGCTGCTTGCATTTGATCTGCAATACCTGCTATCAAGACATCCCCTTCGGTTTTTGTTTCCATTATTAAAACCTTCATGGATTTCGGATATGGGCCAGACATATGGTTGGATTGGGTAACACCAAGTAAAGTATCCATCTGTAAAATATAAAAATAGCACAATTAGTTGACTGAGGGAAAACCAGGTCTAAGGAGAAACGATGCAATGAGTGTAGGGTTGGTTTGGAAATACTGGTGTGGGAAATAACCAAGAAATATTAGGGAAAAGTGGGGATATTAAATAATTGACTCATTTAGTTTTACTTACTCATGTAAAATGAAGTTGTATTATAACAGGAATGACTATTAGTTGGATGATACGCGTCTATGCACAATTTTGCTGAGGGTTGACGTATATGTTTATATCGAGATGGCACTATGTGATCAGCTGTGAAAATGTATGGGTAGTACAGCCAGTTGAAATTAATCTAACTTATTTACCTAAATGTTTGTTATCTATGGTTTACAAGCAATAATGGTTTATGTTTAATACAACATTTGGAATAAATTACTGATATTTTGCACAGTATTTGGAAGCAGAAATAGTCAGGTATGAGGAGTCTCTGGGTCTATGTAAAAGTTATTGTTGGTTTGTTGACTTTGTCAAAGAAAACATGGCAAGTACTATTCATGATTGTAAACTGTGTAGTTAAACATGCTAATAACAGCATCAATACTTTTTGACATTGACAATATTGGTGGTAGGGGTGTCTGGGAATGGGCTATTCCTACTATATTAGTACTCCCCTCTAAAATTCTCAAGAAAAGGTAATGTTGTTTTGTGATTGTAGGAAGTTATGGCAATGTGCAACAGATTGTTCAAAGCTATCACTATATTGTGAATGTGCAAGACTAGAGGTCTGTTTGGTTCACAGACTAAACTTTTCAACATTTATTGGTAAATTGAAAAACAAACCTAAGTTCATTTACCTGGTGCTAGGTGAAGATAGCTGCTACAGCTTGCAGCACTTGTGTAGTACTGTAATTGCAAGCTTGCCCCCATAGCTGAAGGGCTGAATGAGGTGTCACATTCATGGACACTTCATAACAACCTATAGGTTGTATTGGAACCCACAACCTTTTGGCTGTGAGTGACAGATTTTACTAGTAAGAAATTCTCTAGTTATATATATAGTATACTGTAGTCATTCTACATAGGAATATTTACATTAAAACTTCATTAGGGTTGATACACTTGTATTAATCGCTATTAATGCTTTTCTTTTCTTCTGTTAATGGTTAATATTTACACTGTAGGTATGATTTATCCAGATATGTGATCAGACCATGCACAATATAACACTTGAGAGTGAACTACCTTACAATTGGTGAACACAAGGTCAAGAATTGTACCTGATGAAGTAGTAGGTTCGTAGATGTACTGTTTACAATGAAGGATAGATTGGTGTTGATTGTTTTGTAGATTGTTGATCAATCTGTGGGATTAGGTCTTGTACAACATGTTGTTGGAATTCTTGAACAGTACAAGAAGGCGATTTGTAAAGACTCACTGTCTGAAACTGCACATTAGCAGGACTAGCTAGTGTCACTGTTATACATTCAAACTTGAATGATGAATATTTGTCAACTTTGAGAATATCATATTGATTATTGATATACAGTATTTGTCCATGTGGTGGTCGTGTTGAGCTGTGTGACATATCAATCTGATCATTACGAACAATTGTAAAGTTTATAATGTTATATTGATCATCAGGTTCATCCAGTTTTACTCTTGATTCTACCACATATATAATATCTGAGGCTATGATGTTTTGCTCTTTTGCCTAGATCATTGTGATGTTTGTGTAAAGATCGTGCATTCTGGGATGTAAGTTTCAGCAAGAGTGCATCCGTTGAATATTGTGGTTTGAAGCAGAGTTCTAAGCAAGCTTGTGATCGCAGACGTTCCATTTCAGTTATAACAGCATCAGTTACCTTTATTCTTTGTTTATTGAGTTCCAATATTTGTAGACCGGTAGCTGTTCGTACTCTACTCATTGCCACATAGTGTCCATGTGGAATTGTAGTTGAACCCATATGTACAACCAATTTATCTACTGTATCACCTTGTGACTTGTGAATAGTCTTAGCTACAGCTGGTCTCAATGGGAATTGCCTTCTAATTACTGGAATGTGTTTTCTAGATATATCAAATGTTCGTTTTATTGCAAATATTGGTGTCGAATCAGCAGAGATACCCGGTCTATAATATGATCGGTATTGTGCTCTAGTTTGCTTGCCAGCCTTTGGTTTGTCAAACTGTACCCACACAATGCTGGGTATTGGGTTGATTGGTTGTAAGTAGTCTAATTTCATTACTACACATTCTGAGCCATTGGTAATTCCATCATCTACTGCAATATTGACAACAGTTGGTCTCAATCCAAGTGCAACTGGTAGTTCATAAAAAAGACCACATGTTTTATTGGCATCTTGCGGTACACTTTTCTTTATTTGTTCTTTGACAGTTAAGTGGTAAATCACCAACAATAGCATCCTGAGCTTTAATTAAGGTTTTCTCTGTGGTTGTTGAAGCAAATATATCCGAGTTGTGACCATTGACCAGTGCATTTGTTGGATATAAGTGTGTTACAGATGGAGTGTAGGTTGAATCAGTTTTGTCAATACAACATTTTTCAAGTTCTGTGATGTCATGATTGGTTTGTTTTCCTTCTCTAAGTCTGTTCAACAACTGTGCAAATGGTTGATCGTTTTGTTGTCTCATGATCTGTGTCAGTTCGTGCATTTTGAAATATTCTTGCCACAAATTCAGAGCAAGAGGACCATAACCACTTTTTAGATCTTCAAATATCCATTGGACCATCACTGGTTTCAGCTGAAATAAATCACCAACTACTATCATGTGGACACCACCAAATGGCTGCTGTGACTGCTTGATCTCTTGCAATCGTTGATTAATAAATAGAAATTGTCTGTTCCCAACCATACAGATCTCATCCATTATAACCACAGAAAGATGTCGATATTTTACTCTTAGTGTGTTGAGCCGATCAGATGACAGTTTCTTATAATTAAATCCTTGATTGGGATCAATTCGGAAAGCAGAGTGATTTGTCTTTCCTTCAATGTTATATGCAGCTTTGCCAGTAGGTGCACATAATAATGTCCTCAGGATCTTCTCCTTCAGTTGCACAGAGATGTCTGTGTAAGGCTTGATACAACGTAGTGATAACCATAGATTTCCCAACACCTGCACCACCAGTGAGAAATACATGTAGTGGCTCCGTACCTGTTGTTATTTTCTGCATAACATGTGTGAAGAACTCTCTTTGGCGGAGATTGAGTTGAGATAAAGAATTAAGAAAATCTTCGTCTGGTATACGATGAGCTAACATTTCTGCTCTCTGTGCAGTAGACGTTGCGACACCAATATCTGCAGACATGTCATATCTTGCATGTTCTTAACTGGTTGGTTGATAGAATGCATAATCTGTACTATCAGTTGGTCCTTGTAATGCATCATCAGCTTCTCTTTGTTCAGTATTCGGTGCCACAGTAGCAAGTTCATTGTTAGTATCAATGTTATCCAAGCCTACTTGCTCCAGCAACTCTTGTGAAATTGTGTGATTACTTTCATATTCTTTGAGTTTTATTTCAATAATGTGCCAAGAATGTCTGTTGGCTCTTTTCGCCATGGTACATATAACATTATTCTTTCTCGAAAGTAATTCTCTGGTTCATTATCTTTGTGGAAATTAACAAATCGGATCACTTTTTGTACTTTGCTACTGCGAATCCTGACACCTGATCTTAGTGTTATATCAATATTTTCAGTAGAGGGATCAAGCTCTTCTTCGTTTGCTAGGAACTCTGCAGTTGGATCATCTTCATAATCACTATCATATGGATCAGCATAACTTTCTGGAAAGTCAACTTTAAGCTTTGAAACATAATCCGCAAGACACCAGTTTGAAAGCACTTTTGGTCTGGCTGAGTATCGTTTGATAATGTTATATAGAAAGTGTCATTTGTATCCATTTCTTCAAGGAGTTTCTTGTTTTTCAAAAGAAATGTTCTGTCTTGGTGAGTTGAAGTGTTGATGAATATAACGGATCTTGTGGATCGTGTGATTGACAGTTGTCACAACAAGTAAGCTGCTTCTTGTGCTGAAATCTCGACTGCATTGATGAAACTATTGCCAATTGTTCGTACTTCTTTACGTAGATCTGTACTGTTCTGTCTAGCTTCTTTGCATGCTTTATCCATTAATATACTCATTCCTCTCTGTGACTTGCTCATGTATACAACGATATACACTGCACATGCATATGGATCTAAGACATATTGTATTGCACCATAGATGCTTAAGAGGTTTTTCATATATGGATTGATGCGGATGTCATATGGTTCTCTCTTCAGAAAAATGGTACGACTTTTGATATTTGAACGTATACATTCAATATACTCTCTCGTAGTCATCCATTTCCTTGGTTTGATCACAGTTTGGATCGAATTCTGGTGGTTCAAGCAACATTGTTCTACTCATAGGCAGCTTTGGAAAACCAAATATGCATACTGGCTTTGTACCTTTTCGACACGTTTTAGAATGCTTGTGAATTTGCATTTCTAACAGTGGTTTTGATTCTTCATCAACATAAGAAGAACAAGAGATGTGTTTGTCTATGAAATCAACTATCTCTTGAGGAGTACTCTTATCAAATGATGGTGCATTTTCGATCCAAAACATTATATGGGCATGTGGTGAACCACGTTGTTGGAATTCTATGCGAACAAAGAAATCTTTCAGTTGACCAATGGGTTGAAGAGCACTCTTCAAAACAGGCGTGATGAAATGTTGTAACCGATTATCAAAGAAACGAACACAAGTGACTGGATCTGCTTGAATTAATCGTGTCTTGGTTGCCCAGTCCATTTGTTTCAACTCTTGTTCAGTGTATTCTTTGTTGTCAACTAGTTTCCCTAGAATGCCGAGAAGATCTGTCCATCTTGTGTCTGCTGCTGATAATGATACAAAATATGTTGGAAAACCAAGTTGTCTAATCATTGCCATCAAGTCTTTCTTGCGCTTTGCAAGATACGGAGGAGAATTACGAAGAGTGCGGAAAATGTTGTATCCTTCGTCTAGTTTTACAAGACTGTCTCTTTTTTCCTGATCTAGGACTTCTCTTGCAGTGAATTTGTTTCCTTTAGTTTTGCAACGGCAGAGTGCAAGGGATACTTTGTCTTTTACTTGTTGCATTTCAACTTTCTTCAATTTCAAGAAGATGTTAGGCACACACAAGCTGCAACACGACGGTCAACGGAACGTAATTCATACTTGCAAATATCGGTGTAATGTATTGGTATTTGCCTTTCAGAATATTCTGGGCGTCGTTTGCCACAAAATATAGTTGGGAAGGCGAGGTATTCTGCATCAGCATCTTGTAACAAGCTAAGCGGGCGTTGGTCCTCGCCAGGAGCAAATGTTAGGACTTGACTCTGGTCATACTCTGCATCTGTAAGCATAGTATCCATATTTGCTGCCCGTGTTTCAGTTTCATCAATTTCACTGAAATGGTCTGAATCTGTGTCATCTGTGTCATCTCTTTCTAGATTTCTCTGATCAATACAGTTGCTTTCAAGAAATTCTGTAATGGGTTCAGATTCAGAAGTTGCAGTTGTAACATCTTCCAACCATGTTTCATTTAGATGTATGTTCAATTCTTTGTACAGTGGCCCATTAACAATTAGCCATTTCAAAGCAGACATAACCTTTAAAGGTCTCACATTTTCTGTATAAACTGATGAAGCAAACCTCATTCTTTTCTTAAGTTTGATCGGGATGGTCTGTGTTTCTCACAAATTCCTTGGCAGAGCTGTGATTGCAGGCACATTCACAACATTTCCCTTAATTGACAGTTGTCCACCTCTGGGTAATTCTCTCATTTGCATGAAAGGTATCCGTGGTGACAGGAGCCGCTCTTCTAATTGGTGCAAACACAATTCTAATGGTTTCAATGGGAACATACATTTGTTTTGAACAGAAATGCGTGGAACTTGTCCATTCTGCAAGTTCCTTAAACATGTACGGCAAATCCATTCAATATCTTGAACAGACAAGTAATTGGTTGTGCATTGTTGTAACAACGAGTCGTTTCGTAAGGATAAACCATCTAATTGCATTACAGAATGCTTGAACCAGGTTTGTTGGCAGACCGTGCACACATAAATTGGACCATCTTTCAAGTAACTGTAGAAGCTTTGCTTACATTGAGCATATGTTGTCGAGTTGAATCTTTCTTCACATTGGTGGTTTTAAGATTGACGAGTTGCTAGTTTCGATCTTTTGTCACTGGCACGATGTTTAGGACGCATTTGTTCATTTTGAAGGGCTTTATGTTTAATCCGTTTGTTAGATGCACGATACCTATTACATGTTTCTTCATTTTGAAGTGCAATTCTTTTCGATTTTTTGTCCGTTGCACGGTGTTGAGCTCGCATTTCCTTATTTTGAAGAGATCTGTGCTTAATGAGTTTGTTATATGTACGATATTTATTATGTGCTTCTTCATTTTGAAGTGCAGACTTCTTTGAACGATTGTCACTTGCACGATGCTTAGCACGCATTTCCTTAGTTTGAAGAGATTTGTGCTTAATGAGTTTGTTATATGTACGATATTGATCATGTGTTTCTTCATTCTGTAGTGCAGTCTTCTTCGAACGATTGTCACTTGCACGATGCTTAGCACGCATTTCCTTATTTTGAAGAGCTTTGTGCTTAATGAGTTTGTTATATGTACGATACTGATCATGTGTTTCTTCATTCTGAAGTGCAGTCTTCTTCGAACGATTGTCACTTGCACGATGCTTAGCACGCATTTCCTTATTTTGAAGAGCTTTGTGCTTAATGAGTTTGTTATATGCACGATACTGATCACGTACTTCTTCATTTAGAAGTGCAGTCCTCTTTGAACGATTGTAACTTGCACGATGTTTTGCACGTTTTGTTTCATTCAATAGTGCATTTTGTTTGGTATGTTGTTCACGTTTGCGTTCTTCAGTTCTCATCTTAGGATCTCTCCTTTGCTGACGTTTATATTCTCTATTCCTACATTTATTTATTTCACACTGGCCTGATAGCAATGATTCGTCCTGGATCTGCTGTTCTTGTCGAGCATTCTGATAACTAAAATATTATGTCAAAGTTGGATACTTATCCATATCCTCTAAACCAGACTGTGTATGCATTTGACATTTAAAGGTCAGTGGCTTTACTTCAATATATATTGAATCATCTAAATGTAGCGATTCACTCAGAATGTACAAGTGTTGTATGAGATTCTCAATTGATAAGAAATAAAGTAAAAAAGATGTTCCATTAGGATCTACTAAGCCCAAATTATCTCTTGAATGAGGATCAAATAAAGCATATTTTCCTGATTGACACTTGTACAATGCTACCATGTTTTCACTTAAAACCAGTACACTGCTGTTTGAAATGGTGAATGCCTGACGTATGGCAATATCTAGCCCTAGTCGGGAGCTTGTGTTAGAAGGATTACCCAGCTGATCAGACAAGGCATTAAAATATGTGATAGTATATGTAAATATCCCAACAGATAATTCCTTAGGAAAATCTTCTGTTGTTCGATATCCTGAAGAGTGTAGATCCCCTGTGGACTCCAATTTGGTACGTGGGGAATTATACATGGCATCGCCTTCAATTAATATTTCATCAATATTAGTAGGTGTTAAAACGTTGAATTGTTGTAAGTATGCAAGCGAGACAAGAGAATTACAAGAACACTGGCGACCAATTGAGTTACCAGAAAACTGTTCATCTACTTGGTGGAAATTTCCGCAAACAATGTTATAAATTTGGCGTTTGTCTCTTTCTATGGTATATATACTACCTGTCGTATTTGATGGTTGACTTTGTTTGGTCTGAATTGAGGCTGACTTAGCTCGAGATTTTGAGGATCTCCGAGGCATTCTGAAGTATTTGGATTATTCTCTTTGTAAAGAAAGAGATTCTAAATGTGTTATAAACACAGAAGTTATATCTCATAAGTAACTATACGCCTATATTCATTCTATTAGAAAACAGGAAAATTGCTTAAAAAAAAAGATAAATAAAATCAAATAGTGGTACCACCGCTAGGGTGTCCCCTTTCCGAAAGAGGATGAAACTTGTAGGTGGGTCTCTTCTCCGGGGTGGTAGGGGGGTCATTTTGAAAAAAATCCGAAAATGTCATAATAATTAGTGTTACTATGTACGGGAAAATCACGACCTTTCTACTTTTGAGCGTTACCATGGTTACTGGGGTGGTCCGATTACGGCCATCTTTTCGGGGTACCACCGCTAGGTTGTCCCCTTCCCAAATTTGAATAAAACTTGTAGGTTGGTCTCTTCTCCGGGGTGGTAGAGGGGTCATTTTGGAAAAAATCCGAAAAGTTCATAATAATTAGTGTTACTTTGTACGGGAAAATCCCGACCCGTCTACTCTGGAGCGTTACCATGGTTACTGGGGTGGTCCGATTACGGCCATCTTTTCAGGGTACCACCGCTAGGGTGTCCCCTTTCCAAAATAGAATGAAACTCCTAGGTGTGTCACATCTCCGGGGCGGTAGGGAGGTCATTTTGATAAAAAGTACAAACAGTCAGCAAAAAACTCTCCGTAGCGTGCGCCGTGGAACGCCCGGAAAGTATTAAATTCCCCCACCACTCCCCACGCCTCCGAACCGCCAAAATAATCTCAGATTCATCATCACACCCCAAGAAGCACCAGAACAGGTGTATTTCGTTCGTTTTTGGAGACACCCACTTCGGCTCGTGCCCCCCTCCCAATGGTTTTTGGCCCCTCTGGCCCCCACACAACACCTAATTCCAAAATAAACTTCAGATTCGTGATCAGCGTGTCGAGAACAACCAGAAAAGATACACATTGCCCGTCTTTGCGACAAAAATTATTTTCACCCAAAAAACCCGTAAGTGTTACCCCTTGCAGTTTGCCGAAATTTCCCAAAAAATGGATTTCGTCAAAATGACGTCACAGGGGGTAATCGATACCCAGGAGCCCAAATCTGCAACTCCCAGGTCCATATCTGCTTCCGTTAGGGAGATACGTGGTCCCAGAGGACCCGATAGAAGTACGTGTTCTTCATAAGTGCAAAAGTTGGAAAACCCCCTCTTTTCAGCCCCCCTCTCTCGTCCTTTCTGAAACACCCATCGACATCAAAATTTGACGTGGAGTAGAAGACACCCCCGTCTTTCTGATACATCAATTTCGATAGAAAAACGTGTTCTTCATACGTGCAAAAGTTGGAAAACTCCCTCTTGTCAACCCCCCCCCCCACCTCCTTTCCTCTCTGAAGTACCCATCGACATGAAATTTTGACGTGTAGTAGAAGACACCCTTGTGATTGTCATACACTAATTTCGTGTAATTATCTGACCGGGAAAGGGTTTTTGTCTATATGACTTATATTTGCGCCAAAAATAGGTGTTTTTGTCTTGAAAAGTTTTCAAAATTACCTCTTTTCGGTACCCCTTCCTTTCCACCGAGGGTATCTGACGGGGTCGAATTTTTCACATGTGGTAGACAAGAGTCGTAGCTACGTGCAGACATCTCATACGGTAGTCTTTATTGTCGGGAAGGGGGTAAAGTCTATACGTTTTTGAGGCCCCCCCCCCCAAAAAAAAATAGTTGTTTTTCACCGATAATGTTATCATATATGGTTATCAGCCGATTTTTCAAATTAGGAGCGTAACTATCGCAACTGCGGTTGGCAGAAAAGTCGCATCGTTTCCGGGCATCGCCCGTTGGGTGTTTTATTTTCCACAATTGCATGAAACTTGTATGTTTGCAACGTTCCTGGTCAGATTCTTTGGGTTTTGTAAGAGAACATGCCGAGATCCCGAGTGTCCACTTGAACAGAATAAAGTAGACAGAGAGAGGAATGATGTGATAACTCGAATAATGTGAAAACTGTAACTCCCCTCCCCTCCCGTCATCCCCCCCCACCCCGGAACCTCAAAAAAGAAATCAGTTACAAGCGATTAGCTTAGAAATTATATACTGCAATTTAAGTGTAATTTGTTCCAGCGTCAGCTTGTTAAGGAGCGTGTGCTTGGTCGTCGGGTGTTGGTCCAGTGCCCCCTTAACTTGTCGTGTCGTCGGTGTCCTTTGCTCAGTGAAATAGGTCAAAAAAATTAGTCGCAAAAGCAACTCGTCGTTGTCGGTCCATGATGTATCCTGTCGAAGTCGTGTCCTATGTCGGATGCCCGTCCACATCTGGCTGTTGGTGCTCGTGGTCCCGTCTGAGTGTGTCGATTGGTTGTCGCTCTCCTGCAAGAAAGAAAAACAAAAAAAAACAGATAATCATAAGACATCCGATTCCTCTTCCTAACTGCAGTTTCTAATGAAGGGTTATTTACCTGTTAATTTTTTTCCCTGGCTGCTGCTCCCCGAAACTCTTCCCCACTCGGCCCAGGACCGTATGTCGGCGTCTTGCTCTGTATGATAAGAAAAGGAAAAAAAACGTTTACACGTTTGATTACCTTCTGTATGGTTCAAAACGAAATCCTATTGTATAACTCGTACCTTCTGGGTCACGCTCCTAATGACATCAGCAGTGTCCACAGCGTTGTGTCTCTTCTTGCTAACCAGATAGTACTTTTGCTGCACCTTTTCTGTATGTGTCATGTGGGATGCCAGAGTAGGTAGATCATGCGGTTGTTCTTCGAAGCACTGAAAAAATGGAAAACGTATAAAGTCATTTACACCGGTTTAGAATGTTAACGCTAAGAGATATTAAAAAAACACGATCTTTTTCACGATATATCGAGATATATCGTTCACTGCGAAGCTAACTTCGTTGTCAAAAACACCAATTTGTTCTTACCTTGGACACGATTGTTTTTCGCAGCAACGTCGTCGAGATGGTTGACGTCAAACCGGCGTTCGTCCAGCACGCACTTGTACATCTAGTGACCCGCTTTGAGGCGATTGGTTCGCCAGAGTCGTATTTGACCCACATGGGTCCATCGACCACCAATTGAAAAAAGTTACGGTTATCACTTTGTTACGAAACTAGCAAATGTGGTGCCGATAACATATTACAATAAGACAGGGTTTTACCTTATCTCCTCCATATAAAAAGTGAGGTCCATTACAAGTTCCCGGTTTAGGGCCAGGGTTGCCGCCCCGTACGTTGTGGTCTGACACGAGCATCGTCCACATGTCCTCTCCCCTCTTGTTTCTCTGCCTTCTGGCCTTCATAAAGTTGCCGACGGTCATGTTGGCTACAGCCGAGGCCCTCTGTCTATTACCCAACACCACCTCAAGCACGAGGTAGTTCCTTATCTCATCGTGTGCTTCGGTCGTGTCGATATTGCCATCCCTGTCGCACCTCCGCAATTCCTTTTGGAGAGCTTTTCTGTATGCGGAACTGTTAAATGTCTGTCAAATGAAACAGAGAATGGTGAAATATGAATAAAATCAATTTGAAATCGATTGTGAGAGAAAGAAGGCATCGACGTAAATGACATTAAAATACACTTAATTTTTAGGGAACCAGTTGTCCACCTCTAGAGACAGAAAAGAATCCAAGTCATATTTCCCCCTGTAATATTACTTACCTCGATATATGCGCTGTCTATCAACAGCTCGTCGGCTTCTGCCTCCATCTTCCCCTCTCTCTGTTTCCTTTGTTTGTAGACGGATGATTTTATTCCAGAGAGGCAAGTCTCCGACTCGTTGAATTGCTCATCTGTCAATACCTTCTCGAGGCGCAACCACTTCAAAAATTTGATATATGCAAAAATGTATGCAGCCACGGTCCCCGGCTGCTGTGCTCTCCTTGGGCATCTGTTTGAATATGAAATTAATTTGCGACCTTGAACGGAACTGGGCGATGGTCCCGTCCCCGTAACTGTCCATCCGGCGGATCTTTCTAGCGTGTTCCGCGGAGTTCTCGTTGTCGAGAGACCCGCCTTCTCGACCCCGGAGCCATTTTCTGTAGGCGGTTGTATGGGCGCGTACTAAATCTTTCCTCTGCTCCTCCTCGTCCTCCTGCTCCTCGTCCTCCTGCTCCTATTCCTGCTCCCTCTCTTCCTGCTCCACCTCCTCCTCTTCCTGCTCCCTCTCTTCCTGCTCCTGTGCCTCATGCTCCTCCTCCTGGAACTCCTCCTCATCCTCCTGCATCTGCTCCTCCTCCTCCTGGATCTCCTCCTCCGACGAAGATGCCATGACATATGGTCTCTTTCTTACGGGTCGTTTGGTACGGTTGGTCAGGTTCACCTCTTCATCAGACTCGGATGAGGAGGTCACGGGCAGGTCATTCATTCTCCTCATGATCCTCTTCCTTTCTTTCTTTGACTTGTCAGCGTGCACCCTGTACAGGTGCTTCCTGGCGTCTCCCCGGTGCTCCAGGCAGACTGGACACTGACGCAATCCGGATTGGGCCTTGTATTGGCGGCCCTCTTTTTCCTCTTGGGCCATCACTGGGCTTCTCTGCTTCACCTTGTGCACCTGCCTCAAGTGCCGCGGCAGTTTGGTGTAAGCCACAAGGCAGATAGGGCATTGTTTGGGGGTAGGTCTCCATGGGGTTCGCTTCGATGAATCGGACATTCTGTGTAAAAGATTTTGAAAGAAATATGGAATGATTCCACCAAAATATCTCTTTGTGTTCATTACGGGAGTTAATTTTATTGAAAGCTGAAAAATTGTGTCTAATATGTAAACGGTGATCCAAGCCAAATGGCTCTTAAAATGCTCCGTGTGTTAGGCAGCGAACCTTAATCCTAAGCCTAACCTTTAACCTAACACTCATTTCTTAATTTAAGTTGAATGTAACGATCAACCTTCATTAAAATAGTTCGTAAAGGATCTGTGTTCTAATATCTACTAGTACGTACCTTAAATCTTGAAAACTCTCTTGGTGGAAGGGTTGGTTTAGGTCGTTTTACGAGAGGACGTTTTTATTAGCTATAGACACTTTGGCGACAACGGTAGTCTAGAATGGACTTAATTACGATCAGTCCAACAAAGTGTCAATTTTCTTTAGAAGAAATTTAATATTCACGATCAACACCCAATTCCAAAATAAAGTTCAGATTCGTGATCAGCGTGTCGAGAACAACCAGAAAAGATACACATTGCCCGTCTTTCCGAGAAAAATTATTTTCACCCAAAAAAAACGTTCATGCATATTCATATATATTCATAGTATAGGCAGTATACTATATATACCTTAATCCGGCATCATATAATACCGGGGTCGGGACATTTTAATTGTAATGGTATAAATGCAATTGAAATGTCTCAACTAAGGTTTTCATTTTATAATTGGTTTCGTTTTTTGTTTTGATAACGTTATTTGTGTTGTAATAAATATGTCACGAAAACGTTTTCAGGCTATTATTTCAAAACATGTTTTCGTTAAAACATTAATATCTCATAAAAAACGTTATGCCGACGTTTTTATAACACCACATTTATGGTTATAAAAAACATTTTAGAGGCTTTTTTAAAAATGTTATAATAACGTTTTGTGTTTGCTCGTGCCCCCCTCCCAATGGTTTTTTGCCCCTCACGCCCCAACACAACACCCAATTACAAAATAAACTTCAGATTCGTGATCAGCGTGTCGAGAACAACCAGAAAAGATACACATTGCTCGTCTTTGCGAATTATTTTCACCCAAATTGCAGTTTTTGCCGAAATTGCCCAAAAAATGGATTTCGTTAAAATGACGTCACAGGGGGTATCGATGCCCAGGAGCCCAAATCTGCAACTCCCAGGTCCATATCTGCTTCCGTTCGGGAAATACGTGGTCCCGCCCTTTTTTACCCCCCCCCCCTTCCTGTCCTCTCTGAAGTACCCATCGACATGAAATTTTGACGTGGAGTAGAAGACACCCTCGTCATTGTCATACACTAATTTCGTGTAATTATCTGACCGGGAAAAGGTTTTTGTCTATATGATTTCTATTTGCGCCAAAAATAGGTGTTTTTGTCTTGGAAAGTCAAAAAAGTACTTCTTTTTGATACCCCTTCCTTTCCACTGAGGGTATGTGACGGAGCTGATTTTTTGCTATGTGGGAGACGAGAGTCGTAGCTACGTGTAGACAACTCATACGGTAGCATTAATCTTCGGGAAGGGGGTATAGTCTATACGTTTTTGAGGTCCTCCCAAAAATAGGTGTTTTTCACCGGTAGCTATGATAACCCTAAACAAGGACGCCAGCGCCGACGTCAATATTTGAGTAGCTTTTTTACCACCTTAGGTCAAATGGAAATCAGGAAAAGTTATAATCGATGGATAGCCCCATCTGTGACCTTTTATCACCGGATGTCCCGTTCCCACCTGGTCCCCGCTTTTGATGTAGCGTGACGTCACATCGACCCACTTTTCGAATTATCTGTACCCATATCTCAACAACGGAACATTTGATCGTTTCGAAAATAGCACCAATGGATTCGGCATTAGAGATTATATAAACGTCGTTTGATACGCTTCCAGTCTTTGATTGTTTTTTATATTTGTTTTTAGTATTTAGTAATTCACAGAATCGAAAGAACATGTCTCGACGTATTTTTGCTGCTATTAAAAAGGCAATCGATTATCTAGATTTGTCATAATTGACAATATTGTGTTTTGTGACGTCACTTCCGGTGAGAAAAAAATAGGGTGAAAACCGGAACTTATTTGGTACAGACTTAAGTGATAAGTCTTCGGTGTGAGTTACAGGTCGATAGCTCATTCCTCCCGTCTCAGAAACGGATCCATAGGTAAAACTTTAAAGCGCCCTCATTCCGGAAGTAAACGACTTGAAACAAGTTTAAGATGATCACGTGATAGTACGCATCGAGTTACATCACGACACCAATTTGTGTCCCGAAAAACCATATCGTGTACACACAGGAGTGGAATATGCTAACCCCAAGCTAACCCTAGGGGTTGGGGTTAACTTTGAGTGGCAGCCATCTTGAAATTGGTATGACCTTAGGTCCCAAAAAAACTTTTTTACCATTTTTGGTGGTCCGACTTATCATATCCAATAGAAACATTTTTTTGGGATGAATACAAATTTTGACCTCTGATTGACCCGGTGACCTCATGGCCGAAATTTTTCAGGTGACCATTCCTTATGACCTCACACGTCATCGTTGCAAGTTTCGTGGATATCTGTCACTCTCACGACCTTAACCCGAGGGGTGGTCAGTTTACAAAATAAAATGTTAAGGTAGTGTACCAAGTCAACTATGGAACGCGAAAAGGACCACAACATATGATGATGTTAATGATGATCTAATTTTATACGTTCATGTACTAAAAACTTACGATCATGTACTAAACATAGCGATGATGTACTAAAAAAGTAAGATGTACATCAAAACATAGATATACGATGATGTACTAAAAAACTAAGATGTACATCAAAACATATACGATCATGTACTGAAAACTTGTGATGATGATGAAAAAGCGGAAGTTACAAAAAAGTGGCGTATGAATATCCATTATTGTCGTTTGAATATCCATATATAACTGTCTCTTGGGGCGGTGCTTATATTGGATGAATACACGGGGTCGCTATTATTTTGCTCCGTGGTACGAAGGTAAGTCGCAACGTACGTAGTCATATATACTTTCGTCGAAATAATAATACATGTAACGTTAGGACTAGCCTATGCTTTAGTATATAGGCCTGCCTTACTTAGCCTACGCGGGATTTTTAAAATAAAACAATATACTACTACTACTCACTACTAGCTACAAGAAATGGATTCCCAAGATGCTACAGAAAAACGAATAGAGGAGTTTGTTAAAATGGGCTTTACCAATAAGGAAATGGCATATATGCTCGATATAAGCGTAACAACTTTGAAACGCATTAGGTTATCCTTGGGAATTAGGAAGAAGGATGTTACTTCAGTTGTAACTGGTGAGCATATCATAACTAGCTTAGGGCGCATAACTTTAAGGCCTAAGTCAATGCCTACGTAAAGTACAGAGTTTACTTTACTAAGAAGTTAGTACTAGACCTAGTAGTCACGTAGTATAGCAATCTGCATGTTGTCAATTGTTGTGGTTTATGTTACAACTGCAGAGGCATTTATACCAATTAGGACATTTTTGGCATTTGATGAACTAGGGCCTCTAGTTTTATTTGAGCGAAATGGTCAATGACCAACAACATTGAATCTGATGTGATGTGATATAGGCCTAGGCAACTTAGGCTAGGTTACTTTGGAATTAAAAAAACAAAACAAGAAAACCTACCAATAATAGGCCTACTAGTGGTAGTACTAAGCTAGGCCCAGTTAGGATCACTGTAGCTGGCCTACTGTAACATTAACAGTTAATCTTACTTAAAAGACTACTGGCTACTTGAGGCCCAGCCAAGGGCAAGACTATACAGTAGTATATACTGTATAGGCCCAGGCTGGTAATTTAGCCTCCTAGTATACTAGTTACTAGCCTAGGCCTACTAGTACTAGGCTGCAAAGTACAATAAAACTTAAAGACTAAACTACAGCCTTAGGCCTAGGCTACATAGTTTTAAATATTATTAGGCCCTTTTCTCTCAGTCTCACTCTGAATCTGCTAGAAATATGCCTTACTGGTCAGTGTGATTGATGAATATGGCACAGTTGGCACCAAAGGACTTATCATAGAGAATTAAGTGACATGGGCCATGAAATTCTTTTGTGCACGAGAGATATGGGTCTTTGAGTTTGAGCCTACAGTACCCTTAGGGCTAAGCTAGCAGTAGCATTCTAGTCTATGTGCAGTATTATAAAACACTTTCAGAGCTCTGCTTTTTCAGTTTCTCCACACTTAATATTTCATTCACCTCATACTTTTACTGTCATTTTTTTTTTTTATACGAAAAGTGAAATGAAATGAAATATAAGAAGGTGGGTGGGGCTAGGCCTCCAGTGTGGAAGCTTGTGAAATATACAGTACTAAGCATAGAAAACTGTCCATGCAAGCCTCAAGGAAACACAGGCCTACCTACAGTAGTACCTATAACTGTTACTGTAGTACGTGTTGTTACACTAGTGAGCTCTCAGGCAAAGTGGCAACTCCCTGGTTATACACAAACCTCACAGTATCCACTACATGCATATATTAAAAGCATTAGTTCTACAGGGATTATGGCATTAGTTTAAGAAACTTTCCTTGTGTTGCCAGTCTATTACTTGAACAAAACTCTAACATGATCTTTGCATTTCAACAAATTACAGATGCAGATCTAGATGAATGTGTTATGGCTTATGTACAGACAAACCCAATGGATGGTGAAGTGATGTTGAAAGGTGCTCTGGAGAGCAAGGGTGTTTATGTCACCAGGGAAAGGTTGCGCAAGGCCATCAACAGAGTTGACCCTGACCCTGAAGGTAATACTGTTGTAAAATATGCCTAATTGTTGGGTACCCTATATGACAGTTGTTTTAAATACTTATTTTGGATCAATACAAATCTTTGAAAAAACTCTAATTTCAATGGAATGTGTCTTAGGATAGAATAAGGCTTAAAATTAATTAAGAATGGAAGGATTAGGGCCTGCTTTTTTATTACTTTATGAATGTAGATAAGTAAGTATTCATGTTGTTGTGTGTTTGTATTTTGCTGCTTGATGCATGAAAGTCAAAAATGTAAGAAGGATCATTCTTATAATTGATAGTTAATTTTGTTGCTGAAGAATTGAGATCTGTGGTGTCGACAATGAGACCTGAGTAGTGTCATTTTAGTGGATGTAGGTAATTTTAGCCCAAAAAATTATTGTAAGGTACAGTACGTACAAACCCATGGTTGCGCTCTGCTTTGGAAAGTGTCTGTGAACCATCCCCTGGGCCAGTCACATAACGTTTGCTGCGTCTGCTTCAAACACCTAGCCTGCCTTGGCTTCGCCACCTCTAAAAATGGGTTTGTGGATCCCACACTGGTTTTTGAGGCCAAAGTGCATCTGAGGCCAACAGAAATAATTATGAATAGACAAACTTTGGCTGCGGTCCCATACTCACATATCAGTTGGTATATTTGCTGGTCAAATCAACGTATATATATGTATTAAGGAGGCGTTCTTAGTTTGACTAAGAAAATGAAGCTTCCATCCTCAGACTTTCATTTCTTTTCCCATATGATTGTTGTTTTAAAGTATTTTATGCCACACTTTTTTTTAGAGAAAAAACTTGATTATATAATGATTGTTAATGATGGTTCAAAGACAATTGATGATTTTTTTTTTTTTTAACTCTCTTAACTCTTATGCAACTGCAAAATCTTTTGCAAAAATGCTCAATTTCTGAGTTATGTTAAGTAAAACATATCACAGACTTCATATAATTTTTCTAGTACTTACAGTAGTGTTAATCACCAAAGTATGTAATTGTGCAATTTAATTGAAGTACTCTACAAAACGCTGACTATACGTCATAAGGTTTGAATGTATGCTAAATATTAACATGAATGTACATTGGTCCTTCCTTATATTTAAGTACAAGGTTTATGAGAATACCATTTATTTGATAAGCTGTCAAGCAAACTTGTATAATGATACTTGGTATAGAGGTGCATATGCCATCATATATCAGGAAGGAAAATTCAAGCACATAATATGGTGTATTTTGAATTCATTTGTGTCTACAGTACTTAACATCTGCTTGCTGTTTTTATTGGAGATAATGCCACACAGGGGAGGAGTCAACAATTTTACTCAATGTTAACTATTTAATGATTTCACATCGCTTGTGGTAGAGGTGAAAATAGCAATGTAAACAATAAATAACGATTGCTTCCCTGAAATGCAACTTGTATCAAGTGAGTGTTCAACTTTCCTTTCGGATGGGAAGGTTGTCAGGTCATATTGTATGTGCTGGTCAATGGTACAGTATAATCATATTTCTTTAATACAAGGTTTTTTGTTATCTATGGCAGGTGTAGAAGAAAGAAAGAGGACTACCCTAAAACGCAGAGAATACTGTGGACCTAATGCTCTCTGGCATATTGATGGCAATCACAAATTGATTCGGTATGCATGTTAAATTGTTAAAAGAAATAGATAGTGTACAGTAGTATAAAGTGTACAAAGTTATCAAATCCATTACAAGGTTATGGAAACCCGAAATTTTTTCTGGTAAAAATGTTAAATTTTATGGGGCTATTATAAGGGTGTACATGCAAAATGCAGGTACTGTATTAAGTACTAATATTTTGGTGTACAGGGCAGTGTCACAAAAGAGGTAGTAGTTGTGTGAAGCAAACTAATGTAACCCGGGTTTCAGAGTCCCCTAGTGATCACTACTGTTGCTGGTGTTTCAAATAGCACCAAACATTAGCAGATCTATGTGGTCATTTAACAATTGTTTTTGCAGTTTTGATATGTGTATGTCTGTGTGATGCCAAGCTTGTATTCAAACAAACTCAATGAAGGTACGGTAGGCAGGGCTTATCTGAGCCATTTTGTTTGAAATGATTATTTCCCACCCATCCTATGGGCGATTTTGGTGTAACTTGGTCTGGTGGTATGAGTAACTTGTGTAGATAATACAAAAAGGCATCACATTAAAGTATCATTTTGAGTTGAAACCTCTGATATGAAACTCTCTAACTTTGTCTCCTGCATGGTTTACAGCAGCCCCAAACATCAGTATACAACTCCAGAAATGATCAAATCATGGACATTTTCACAGCAAATCAAGAAAAATTATCTCCTCTCATTACTGTGCAGGGGCAGTATACTGTCACAAGAAGTTGGGACAACAATTTAGACAAGGCCGATATTGTTTTAACTACAGGCTAATTATTCCGTATTATGCAAAACAAACCACACACAAATTAGTTTGGTTATTGAGTATTTGAAAGGTATGAAAGAACTACCAGTCCAACTCAAAAGCTGCTTCAGTATTCATGAATCGGCATGGCCAAGTGTAATCAAGCAAACAGTGGGGGTGGGGGGGGGGGGTTGGACTAGACTCACAATTGATGGGTAGGTGGCCCATGGTGAGTATAGATGAGCATCATGAGCCCTATTTATTTAAAAGTTGATCTCCTGAATATTAATGAGTGGGTGGGGCTTAAAGCTATATCTCTAAAATATTGAAGAGGTAGGAGACATGTACTGTGGGGCTGGTAATGGATTTCATCTCATCAATATTAATTAATTTTCAATTTGCCCAGGCCAAGGAATCACAAAGCCTAGTTCATGACCTTCTTTTTTTTCAGTTGGAGGATTGTAGTCCATGGAGGAATTGATGGGTATAGTCGGATACCAGTTTTTCTCAAATGTTCCACTACCAATACATCTGAACGGGTTCTGAAATTGTTCAAAGAAGCTGTGTACGAACATGGATTACCTCAGCGGGTCAGATCTGACAAAGGTGGAGAGAATGTTCTTGTGTGCGACTATATGACCCGACATGCACTCAGGGGACCAGGGCGGGGATCATTTGTTGCTGGTAGATCAGTACATAACCAACGGATTGAAAGGTTGTGGAGAGATGTATACAAGGTACCTATACCTTTTGTTGGTAGTGGGGGCGGAGTTGCATCCTATATTATCAAGTAATTTGTCTTTTTGCAGGTATGTACATTCATCATGCACCTCATACCTCATAGGTTATAAACATTACATCTCAAGAAAGGCAAACCTAATAAGAACAACCCTGTTCTTGGTTGAAATGGAAATTTTATACTTCCCTGTGATATAAATCATATAATCAAAACAATTACTACTTAGAATATTATTTTTTCTAGAATTTTTTGTTCCTTGCTGGAAGCAAAAGGAACCTATGCATTCGAGTTGGTGTGTGTGACACTGGCCTTGTGAGTGCAATAACTCAAAGAATGATGTATATTCTCCATACTTGCTACCTAGGTGCATTGTAGTGGGTAGAATCCCCCTATCGTCTTTGGTGCTCATAGCATAGCATAGATAAACATTAATGAGGTCACAGAGTCAAATGTGAAAATCTTCAACTTGTGATAACTCAGCAACCGGATGTAGGATTGCATTCAAATTTGGTGTGATGTTGGTGGGTGATAACAGGTACACAATGGTGTATGTTAAATTCGTTTTCATGGGTATTAATGAGTGGGCGGAGCTTAACAATATTTGTGAGCACAATAACTCAATAACGGAATGATGGATGTTCTCCATACTTGCCATATTGGTGCATTGTAATGAGTTTTGGGTTTTCATAGCATGAACATTAATGTCACCAGTCAATCAAAGGTGAAAATCTTCAAATTGTGATAACTCAGCAACCAGAATTGGGATTACACTTATATTTTTGCGATGTTGATGGGTGATGACAAGTACGTAGGGGTATATGTTAAAAAAATGTACATGGATATTAATGAATGGGCGGGGCTTTATAATACTTCACAACAGTTCACTTACACAATAAATCGATAAGGGAATGATGGATGTTCATCATTCATGTTGTGTAGATGCATTTCAATAAATAGAAGAGCCCTAGATAGTTACGATGTTGGTGGGTGATGACAGGTACAGTAGCTTAGCGATATTTTTTGGTAGGGTGTAAGGAAGAGCCAAGTAACATGTGATCTGTTTGTTACATGTTTTCATTATGTGATTGGGGAATTCTAGTTGACAAGATTGCATAAAGGATGAATAGGATTAATCAGTGAAAGGTTATTTAGGCTTTTCTATGGAGGTGGTGTTATTCAGCTTATGGGGGCAAAAAGACATATTCCATGCAGCAAGGAACCTCAGTGCCCATTGGGCTCTTATTTATATAATAAATCTATGTACATTATATTATATTCCAAGTTTATGGGGAATACAAGTGGCAGTTGCATTTAAATCAAAGTTAGCTCATGGGGGAATCTGATCTGTCATATACACATGATTTAATGTACATATTCGTCCATTCATTCTAACATAATAATTCTCTTCAGGAGCCAAATGTTAAACTCAAGCATGTAAACGGCATATATGGCTATACACACTGAGGACTTGGAGACCTTGCCCTGCTAGAGACAAAAAGGCTATAAAATAACTGGTATTAAATAAGCTTCCATGTGCATCAACAGATGGCAGACAGTGTGATCAACCCCCCCCCCCTAAAAAAATTAATAAAAAAATACATATATAATATCTATAATGCTCCCCCTGAAAATCATACTTGTAAAAAAAATGGATAGAAAGGTTTTAGGAGTTATTTAAAGCTTATTACCAAAACTTTTTTGATGAGGGTCTTATTACTATCCATGGCCATTGTGGCAGTACTGCAGTTTGCAACGTCAAAGTGTTCAGCTACAGTGAAAGCTGTTTGCACCACCCCCCCCCCCTTTACGATTTTTGTATGCAGAGGCATTGTCACTGAGCATTTTAAAGATGTCTGAGTTTTGCCATTTGGAATCTTAACAAAATTTTTGTATTGATTAGTTTATTTTTTTTATTTTTCGAAGTCATGTCTGAGTTCATACTACAGACTGTTCTATCAACTGGAAGACAATGGATTACTTGACATCTGCGACGAAGTTGATCTTTTCTGTCTGAACTATGTGTTAATACCTGAGATAAACCACGGTCTTAATTCATTAAAGGGACATACATACACCACAAGATCAGAACAGCTGGAAACAAGACTCCCCTTCAACTATGGACAGCTGGAATGTGCAATGGGTTCCCAATTGATTTCATTTATGAGGTAATTAATACAGTTTTGTTCATGCCAACACTTGTAAGTTGGATAACCCTTCATGGTATATTACAAATACAGATATCTAGCATACTTTACAATTACAAATTTTGCAGTATGCCATTGGATAAGGATGTGATCATCCATATTTCATGCTATTGGCCTACACTCATTGTCACATATTTGTGCAGGATATTGATGAATGAAATTGTGACAAAGTGGTCTTGTATGGGCAACAATATCAATTGAATTTAATGTGAAATAATTTTTGTCATCAATGTCTACACTCAAAACCTCGTACAATAGTAATGCTAGGATGCAATTAAATGTGATGTTGAGCTAAAGATTCCATTCCCTTGATCCGGGATGAATTGTCGCATACTGCTGTATGGTGTTGAGACCAAAATATTACTCTGGATGGTAAGGGATCACAAATAAGGTCAATAATCATTTATAGTTAATGAGAAATTAAACCTAGTAAGCATACTTAACACATGGAACACATCTTTCATGTACATGTTGTTTGGTTGAGGACTATTTGAATAGTAGTGGGAACATATATACAGTATTTAACAATTTAAAAAAAAAAATTTGGGGCAGTGTCAAAGCCTTTTATATATATGCCTCAATAGATGCTATTAGTTGCTACAATCATACAAATATGGTGTAATTCTTTACAAATAAGGCAATTGAATTATGGTATGAAAGCTCATGGAGGCTTTTAGTCATAACTAACCATGGAAAGAATTGCAAAACCTTTTGGTGAGAGGGTAATCTCAGGCCTCAAAACCCTGATTAGTGCTTTTAACTGTTTAATTGTGAATATTTCCATGTGTTATAATCACCTACTTGACTGCAACCCATTTCATTAGTTTCATACTGTTAAAAATTTAATTAAATTGTTCATCTTGTAGGAGACAGCAGCTGATTATGGCATTGATCATCTTGATGAAGCAAATGAAGAAGATGATGCTATCATTGTGAACATACCTGAAACTGATGCTCTTTCTGGAAATCAGCTGGAAGAGCTAACTGCAAACTTGACACCTAACCAGAAATTTAGAGATGCTAATGAAGCATGTGAATATTATAAAGTTGTAAGAGACTTTGTAAAAGCACTACAATAAAAGTAGTTAATTTTGGCTTTTGATGAAAATTCTAATCTTTGCATTCAAGTTTGTGTGTGTGTGTGTGTATGTATGAGTGTGTGACGCATGCTGAGTAGGTGATGAGTGACACTGTTTATTCTTCCAAAAGCATAGCAGAATTGAAAATAATAAGCTACATGTCCATAAACCATATCATTCAGTCCTGTTTTCATAATTGGAGTGTACAATTCCATGGTGTAACTTATACCACAGCCATGTCCACAAATATTCTATAAGCAGAACAAACTGTTGAATGGAATCAGTCAGCAAACATGCCAACACTGACCCTTCTGGTATAAATCTTGCTCACAGCAATTCATGTTCCACAGAGACAGGGGTGTTTAAAGGGATGAGAGGAGGAAGCAGTTATTGTAGAAAACAGAGGATCAATTTGAACAAATTGTTGACAGATAGGATAGATGGATGGCAACATAAATAGATAGATCTAGAAGGATGTGGGTGATCACAAAATAGCTCAACCAGCATAGCATACAAACACTCAAAATTTGTCAATGATGAGGTAATCCCTTGAATCGTTAACTCCAGAAAAAGCATTGGTTGTCCAAAGAGTAACTAACTGGTATATCAATAGCCATGCTGGGGCCCAGGACCCTCAGTGTAGACTTCAGTTCCCACTGCTTCCCCATTTCTCAAACCAAAAACTGCCATTATCGTTGTGCTCCCTGTGTTATTATAGTGCATGCCGCACCCTTCAGACGTTCTGACCCCTCCCCATACTTTTTGACATGTTGCTACACCCCTACTAGACATCACTCAAATTTAACAGGTTCCCTATTGCATGCTTTGAGCAGTTTGCACATGGTATACTACATATCAAGTGCAAACTTATGAAATGCATTTCTAAGCTTTTTTTTGTATATATCTTACAGTGCTTTTCATCTACACCGGCAGGTATTGAATGAATATATATTTTACTACTGCTGTTTAACATACTCATTCACAACATATAATCAATTTAGATTTTGTGTTTAGAACTAGTATATTTGCAAATAAAATATAGAATATACAAAAGCAAAAGGCAAGAAGTAATGCTAGCCTTCAGGTGATAATATGAAAGAACATAATATAAAAGTTTTATCTTATTAGATATGAAGATAAGATGAAAAGTACACATTTGCATGAAAGACTCATCTTAAACATATGAATATATATACTGTACTAAACATTCACTGGAGTAACTGGCAAGAATGAAAATCTGTCTACCTGGAAGAAGTAAATGTATACATCAATACTATAATTGAAACTAAAACTAAGTGAAAACAAAAATAATAGACTAATGGACAGATCTACTATGAAGAAGGTATAAATATATATGTTTGGTGTACTTAAAAATAAATAACAAGTTGTGAAGTTTCAAGGTGTAATGCTATCTACTTATGGCAAGAGCTTGAATACCAGTTCCCCCCCCCACCCCGCCTCCACATATACAAAGAAATAAGTGTAAACATTCTTACTAATCCAAGTTAGCATCATCCGGTTATGCTTAAATAGTGAGAATTTCCCAAGAGGTTTGCTGTCACAACAGCCTCCTGAATATGAGATGGAATAAGAACACTTAATTTAGTACTTGATATTTTACAGCATGGAACTATGGGACAGACTATAACTAAGATCATTCAACATCTTCCATGCAACCAAGATAACATACCAACAATGACAATAAAAACTTTCAAAACCACCATTTCAAACTCACATGCGGCCCTACTCCCAAGTCAGACAGTTTTAGATTCTACGGATGCCCATAAGCTCATTTCCAGTTGCCAATAGCCTCCTATTCGTATGAGGCGTAACGCACATATTATCTGATAGGCTGGTATGTGGGAGAGATACGGTAGCTTATAAAACAATGTTTCCACACTTTGGCGTCTGGTGACTCCAACTGACATTTAACCTCAATAAAATCTTGTACTGAACGTGTACCAACTACATACTATATATGAGATTCGTCCAATCTTCCCTTCTTGAGTTATCATGTTTACAAGGTTTTCACAATTTCACCTCTAGTGACCCCAGATGGAAGAGGACCTCCACCAAAAACAATAGGGATCTTGCACTCAATGTGGTACTCCTTCACACGAAATGGGAGATTGATCCAAGCTTTTCTTCTTGAGATATCGTGTTTACAAGGTTTTACTCACTTTGACCCCAGGTGACCCCAAATGACCTTTGATCTCCACAAAAAATAGGGTTCTTCTGCTCAATGTGGTACTCATATACACTAAATATTACATTGGTCCAAGCTTCCCTTCTTGAGATATCATGTTTACAAGCAAGGCGTCACACACACTCTCCGCCTGCATGAATGCATAGGTTATAATTATCATCGAAACCAAAAACTAGAAAGAAAAAAATAATAAAGGACGGATGTACTATCATGAAAGTATAAATATATGTTTGGTGTACTTCAAAATAAATAAATATATAACTTGTGAAGTTTCAAGGTGTAATGCTACCTACTTATGGCAAGAGCTTCAATACCAGCCCCCCCCCCCCACCCCTGCCTCCCCCAACACACATATACAAAGAGTTAAGTGTGAACGATTTTACAACTGTGCCATACATAACATAGATAGAGCTGACCCGTACTGCAGCTTTCTGGCATATTCAGGACGAGAGAAAAGGTCCTTTAGCAAACCCAAAGCCAGGTGCCGACTGAATCCCAATTTCCATCTTAGTTTTGAACAACTCATATGTGGGATGCAATGGTATCTTCAAAACACATGAGCAGGTATGTGCCTTTGGAAATTTGGAACATTCCTGTTCACCCACATCTGGTTCGTGAATGAACTCCAGTCTGGGTGATGGATGAAATCCTGTTACTGGCACCTTATCTAGTCCAGTCGCAGAGACCAAGATACTTTCGAACGTGACTGAGGAGTTGTTTTCTGCAAAAGGACATACAGATCCCATTAAGATAATTGTACAACTTGCATGAAACATG
>KN893128.1:15441-37372 GCA_000934455.1 Apostichopus parvimensis | reverse complement strand
GTTCTGGATGTGGTATCCGAGGGTTTTCATATAGAATTCACCTCACAGCCTGTAGAGGTAGGGGGAAGGTAGCTCATCCCAGTACCCTTGGACCTCTACCAACACCAAATTCCAGGCACTCTGAACAAGGGTGTGGTTGTTAGGAAGATGTAAGAGGAGGGACCCTTCTTCCAATTATCTTTTTTCTTGACAGCAAAAGAAAGGCAAGTCTTGGAGACGATCTTGAATCTGAAACCACTCAAGGGTTTGTCAAAGAGATTTTGTATGAAGACATTATCCATGATCATTCCACCACTCAAACAGGGCATGTGGGCCTTGACAATGGATCTCAAAGCTGCATACTGATCCACAAAAGCCATCAAAGATTCCTGACCTTCAATTACCATTCATTCTGTCAAAAGCACCAAAGGTCTTCACCTTTTTTGATATTTTTAGAAGAAAATGTTTGCAACTTGTCGAACCTTTTGCAGATGGATGCAATGCACTCAATAATTCTTTGATTTTGGTTTTTAGGTGAGTGCAGGAAGAATGGCATTTTTTATTTATTTCTCTTTTTGTAATGCTTGTTTACAAACATACTAACATGTTTACTCCGAACGCTAAGGATTTTTAGGTCTAATTAAAATTGCTCATTGACTAAATAATGTTGAATTGCTGACTTGCATCGAAATGCAAAAAAATCCTGAAGTGGTAGCTTGTGGTATGTGGGATAAGGGGAAATTCAGTGATACCGCTTTCTTACATTTTGTTTGCTTGAAATTCTCATAAGGGATGTCTGAATGGAGTGGCAGTCACAGTGGTGCATGGGAGGAGCAGTATTTTCCACCAATTTTAATCTTGATCCCCCCGAACCTCGGTTCTACAGTCGATTCTTCAGAAAACAAAACAAAGATCACTAGCTTTTAGGGGCCTCCTAACCAGACATTTATCTGCACTGTTGGTACCTTCTCCAGCCCTACCCCACCCCCACCAGAAATAGCCTAGCTTCATACACCTCTGATACTGTTATCACTTGGGTCAATTTTGTGTTTATACTTCCCCCTCCCTGTGAAAATTCTTCAAAAGGCCCTCGAGTTGTCTATCAGGGTAGAAAATTCAGATTTAAATAATAACAACATGGGAAATCTGTAGGTAAATTTATATTGATTTAAATTGAAGAAACAAAATCCAAATTCTTTAATGTGGCTGGGTCATTTCAAGATTACACATGTATTGTATGGGATTTCTATAGTTGTGATTCACAGTAATGAAATATCAAAGCATTTTCAAACCAGTAAGAGTGTTTGAAGAATGCTAAAGTGTTAATGAATCGAGAGCTTCAGACACGTCGTTTGTAATATATTACTTGTTCGACTTTATGTGTTAGGAAAGTTTGCATTGCCTGTAAAATTTCATATGCAAAATAAAAAATTGCTTGTAACTCTATTGTAAAACTTTTGCTGAGGTATTTTAAACCATTTGTGAACGCGCTCTATCTTCCCGCGCTTTTCTATAGGGTATCCCACCTGATTTATGAGTTAATTACCCGTTTCACAAAATTTCATTCACACATAGGCCTCTCTACATTGTTTACATGATTGTATAAAAACTCATTCTCTTTTCATCAATTGAAAGTGACACGGTTCTACCTTTCAAAGTGTTTATGGCAACCTACCGAGATTCTATCAAACTTGCATGTATGTACCTTGCAAATTGTTTACACAGGTACAATTTCCACACATTTGGCACTACCAGATGTTACTAACAAGTTCATTGGCCATGCATTTGAACTGGGAAATCCCAGATGAAAACCTACAACGTGCCCAACATAATGGGACTTAGGCCCTTAGCACTTGTATGCTGTATTGCTACATGATTTAAAGCAGTGAACATGTGAAAATAATATTAAGCTGACAAGTTTATATAAGTAAATTAATAATGCAAAACTGACTGGGAAATTTTAAACAGTAGAAAAGAACAAAGAAATTTATGGCTAGAACAAGACTCAAACCAGTTTACTGTGGCTTCTGACTGGCGCACCCAATTAAAAAAAAACAGCATAAGGATTGCCACCAACTGAGGGCTGCATAACTCAGTTTGCATAGAATCCTGGGTTTGCAAATTTTTATTTGTGCACATTATTGGATGAAGGCCCTTGTAGATAAAGGACACATGTAGTTAAAACATTGGCCTACTGATGACATGAAGAACTGACAAAGGACAACTCATCTGTGGTTGTGGTTAGCACATAAATTGCAAATGTGCAGTAGAGCTCTTGAAAGTGTGCTCAGGGAGTGATTGGCCATGAATAATGTGTAGTTTGACATTTCAAGTTTGATTTATGTTTGCTCTTTAGCTAAGTAATACATTTCTTTCGGGCTTAGTGATCTGCTGAACAAAAACACACAAACAGACACAAATCCCCCCACCCCCTAGTCCTCGGACGATGGTAGACTATACTTCCCTCATTTATTCATTAATTTCATTTGTTATTTTCGATAAAACTATGCTACCATTATAAACAGTTATATTTTTAGAAGTATTTCTGTACATTAATCACGTAAACAAGGATGTATAGTAAAATAGTCGAACCCTCACGAGCGCTCACATATTGAATGGGGGCTACTGTATTGGCAGACAATGCATATATGCTAATGAGCAATGCTTCCAGATACACATCTTGGGAGCTCTCACGAACGCACAGTGCCAGATGCTCTGTTCTCAAGTAATTATTACCTTCTTTCTTACCCTTGCAAGTATTTTATCTCCCACTTTCCAGCATTCCACTCTGTCCCGTAAGTTTGTTGAAGTCATGACTGATTATAACAGCACCCAGACGGATTACAGAGAAAGATGTAAGGGAAGAATTCAAAGACAACTAGAAATAAGTGAGTTATTTAGTTTTTAATACTTCCTCTTTATAATTGAACTTGCCCAAGCCTAGTTAAATTGCTATTTTTGGATTGAATGTATACCATGTTGATAACAATGAATTATTGATGTCATGGAAGTTTTGTAGCAGACCAGAACAGACCAAACACAGGCAAAAAATGTTTATCAACTTTTATTATAACTTTCAAGTGTTGTTACATATTATTTTTTTTGTTTCAACAAACAACTAAGCCAAAGTGAAACAGGTGTAATACTGGTCAGCGCACTTAAATTTTTTATAAATAAAGACAGTAATTACTTTCGTAATTCTGGCATTTGTGCGATGAGGCTACGAACAGGTATTTTCCCATCATCACCCTACCATTATTATCAGTCTATTGTGGTAGAAATTTATTGTCATGAACAACTTCCCCAAGCAGGTTACAAAATCTAATTCAAATCACAGACTTAATGTTCCCTTTATACCAAGAAGGATGAAGTTTGATCAAGTGTAAAGCTGACATGAATTTCTCTTTGTAATCGAGTAATTTCAAAAGCAATGACATTAACAGCAAACAGACTATCTGTCTGTTTAGAATCATCTGTGAGGATTTGAGGCCATTTGTACCTCTGTGAACCATTCAGTAGTTTCTCAACTTCCTGAATTAGTAGATCTGGCATAGACAGACTATCGGCATATAATTGTTTTTTACCTTTTCAAATGTACGACCTGAAAGTTATGTAGTTCCAATTTTATACAATCCACTTCACAACCAATAGCTAAAGTGGAAGCACCAGTATATATTACATACAGGTGACTATAGTTTGAAATGATAACATAAGTGTGCTAACCAACTGACTCTTACATAATGGAAAGCATCTTGACATTCTGTATCCTGCAAGAACAGTACCCCCTTCTTGGTTCATCTGTACATTAAGGCAGGACTCGAAAAAATCCTATGCACCGGGTGCTGGGTGCTCCTATTACTGTATATGGGCTATCTAACTTGATGGCTGAAAAGCCCATTGGCTACCAACATTCAAATTTGCCAAACTTCACTAGTTGAGCGTTGTATTGCACAAGTGCGTAAGCACAATTGAAATTGAACATACCTGCTGACACCTGTCTTGTACTTGGAAAAAAATCTGGGAGAGAATCCAAGAAACATTTTAAACAATTAAAATTTGTTAAAGACCGCATTTTCAGACCTTAAAAACACTGCAGTCACCAACAATGCAAGAAATACTTTGTGACATTAAAAAACATTTGCTAAAAACTTTGAAGCCTATCACTGACATGAAAAGTGCTTTTGGGGCTCAGGTCAGAATAAATGGTACAACACATGGAATACCCCCACTAAATCACTCCAAAAACTTTGTATCCTTTAAAGAACTGCAAAGAACATTACAGGTGCAGCTATGAGTCCTTAATAAAACCGTCAATAGATGATAAAAAAGATTGTATTATGAGAATCAAGTTTGTGTAGGCTTTTTGAAAATGTTATCCGGCTACCACTAACTCAGGACTAGCAGCAAGATGGTCTCCTACTTTTGAACAATAAGATAGTTGCAAAGCCCGTAATAGAACAACTGTAGTAAGAACACAGACCTACTGTATAGACGCACATATGTCAGTTGAACTTGATGGACTCTTCCATTCTTGGATAAACTTCCTTTCGAAACAGTTGACATTTAGACAGTTACACTTTGATCCTACTTACCTGAATTGAAAGTTGAATTTTATGTAAGTTAGAATAAAGGTGGTAGACAAAATCTCTACTAAGAACAGTATCATGCAAGCAATCTATGCACTTACTCTATTGTAATGCTTTAAGTACCATCTCCATTAGTCTGTGAAAGGTTGGCTGTGCATTCATAAGCCCAAAAGGCATGGCCTTTGATGCTGATACAAGCCATATCCCATTGTAAATGCTGTTGTCTCTTGATCTTCTATAATGTATGATACTAGAACTGTCTCACCTGAATGCTATGGTCTGTATAATAATTCCAATTGAAAAGTTAAAATTCTTATCAGTTTCAAACCCCTGAAAGTATTAAAGTGTTGTCCTTTAACTGGTCACCTTTTACAAATCTTCTCAAACGCATTACATTTGTTGCTCTCCACTTGCTACCACCAAACTGTTACGCTAGTCCAAGAATAAAAAAAACTATTGTTCATTGTTTAAAAGTCCGGACTAATTGGAGACTAAACAATCTTTGTTTGTTTTCCAGCTGGTAAATCTACAACTGATGAAGAACTGGAAGATATGTTGGAAAGTGGAAATCCAGCCATCTTTACACAAGGAGTAAGTGTCAAATGGAGAGGCATGTCTCTCATTTTAACAGTTATGTATCTCACATGCCCACTGTTTATGGATCACAAAAAGGGCAACATTCTGTGACTATGAGAATAAATAGTGTGGCAACTATGCAGGCTAGTTTGGAGACCACACAAAGTTGTGTTGTGATGATGGGAATATATCTGTGACAACATCAATCTTGTGATGTAGTGCAAAATCATGCAGGACAAGCTTCATATGCAGTAAAAAAAAAATGCCATTGTGAGCAAAAAGAACAAAAATTACAGCTTTGTTTTATGTCATACCCCAGAGGGCAAACATCATTTGAGGCTGACATAGGTCATTTGTGGTCGACATAAGTCAAAGTCCCAAAACCTTTTAAACATGATATCGCCAAAGCTTAATAATTGGATAAACTTCATGATTAGTACTCCAGATTATGTAAATCCTTTCACTTCTTTACAGATTATTATGGATACTCAACAAGCTAAGCAAACCCTACGAGACATTGAAGCCCGTCACAATGATATTATCAAGCTAGAGACTAGCATTCGAGAGCTACATGACATGTTTGTTGATATGGCTATGCTTGTGGAAAGCCAGGTAAGTGAAAATGGTAGTAAATAAGAAGCAATTGTTAGCTGGTTAGGCGCTAAATCTCAAAGTTGATAGCAATTCATGCTTTTCATTATCATTCAGAGATTTACTCATTTGCAGGAAATAAAGTTTTCTTACTATTTTCTGTTAAATATAATCAAAGCTTATTAAGCCATAAAATATGAAATACATGAAAACTTTGACACTTTAACAGTTTCTATGTAAACATCAAAGATTAATATTTAGATGAATTGTTTCCAACTTAGTTCTCTGTGACAGCTTCAGAAACATCTTTTTGAATTAGATTTTGTCTTAGTCATCTCGGCCTTTATTCTCGTCTTCCCCAATTCCCATTGTATCTGATTGACTGAACTTGACTCCAATATAATATGAACTTCAACCTATCTAGCTAACAGTTGGTAACCATTTTTGCACTGCACGCCTGCTGACCCCTTCAGGCGGTTGCCCTCTTCTTTCGGAATCTACCTTTCTGAAGCTTTCAAGACAATTCCACCTGGTGATTTCATCTGATAGATTCAACCTGGCGACACATTGTTTGACAGACTCAATCTACATTGTTCACCCCAGAAAATTGGAAGGAGATTGAGAAGTGGCTGTCTACCAGAAGGCAGAGACAACAGTCCCAAATTGAGCATACAAATTCTTAGAACTTATCTTCTGAGAACTTATCAATGTGTCCGCCTTCCAAAGAAACTGTTACGGCAGATCCCAAGTTGCTTGCAATACAGGAATGTCCAGTAACAAGGCCAAATCAAGGCAGCTAATAAGCCAGTTGAGAGTTTTTACAACAGCCTATTGCACAATGCAGGTCTAAGGTTAAAGGGGTATGCTGCCTGGTTCAGTAGCTGTTTATCAAGGTAGTGAACCTGCAAAATTGCATACCTATAATTCGTTCTTCAGTCCACTGTTTCTGAGTTTACGTTCCTTACATTAAAACGAAAGTGTGTCAACTTCCGACATTTCAAAGTCATCATTTTTTGTTGGAACTTTCATTCAACTGATTTACTGATTGTTTTATGGAAACTTGGTGATACTGTTTGTTTATATGAGCCCTTGCTAACTCCACTGTCCATGAACTTTTAAAAGCTAGCAAATGTGAACAGAAATGGTGACAAATTATCTAGCATTATTGGCTATAAATGGCAACACTTTGTCTAACCCATGGGTAGAACTAACAAGTGGATTGGAAAATAAAAATCTGTTACTAAATATTGGAACACCGACCGAATTCTCTGTAGTCAAGTCAGAATGCAGAGTCTTGAAAAATGAGCCAAAGACTTCAAGTAAGATCTAAAAAAAATTGTTAAAAAATGTACCAAATTCTCTTGTTATAATGTTGAGAATTTACATCAATTAACCCTGCAAAGAAAGATGAAACACTTTAAAAATCAGTTAATTGGTAGAAATAAACCTTTGGGCGAAATACATAGCTTAACCAATTTACAACACTATTGGAGGAAAAGCAGTACAAGAAATACAAGTGCCTACCAAAACACGCAGCCTCTGCGAGTTCTGACAATTCCTTGTAATCTGCGTAATCCTAAAAGTTGCAATTCCTGCGAGTTGATCTGTTTATCGCTACTTGCGAGCTGTGCTGTATTTTGCAAATCCGTGTGAGCTGGACTGTTTCTCGCAACTTGTGAGCTGGTTATTCTTCTAAACTGAGAGCTTGGCTGTATCTCGCAACCTGCGAGCTGGGCTGTATCTCACAACCTGCAAGCTGGCCTGTATCTCACAAGGTCGTTGTGACTTAAACAGAAACCTTAATATTGGGGCCTGGGAGTCTTAAATACACAAATTCACAAAAATAGGAAGATGATCAAGCATCAGCCTCAGTTTACTTTGAAGTACTTGTAAGTCAATCTTTCCGAAAATACTGAATTGAACTCTGAGCTAGAATAATGTGTCAGCCTTGAAAATTTAATGGTAACACTACAAGTAATTTTGACAAATTTGAGTATTGTTTATGGTTTCGACAGATAAAAAACTTTTAACTGTGGTTAAGTTCACTTCACGTACATGGTCAATCAAACATTGGGCAGATACTAAGGGCTTATGTTTACCTTTTTCAGTTATCTAAATTATCTTGACGTTTTACCTTAACACATAAAAGGAAAACAAATGACAGCATTACCGAGTAAAATGTCTGGGACCATTCCGATAGTGAGTCACTAGTCACCAGGCAGAACCAGGAAACGCAATTACAGCTCCTTGATACACAAATTTACGGTTCCTCACACAATATCACTTTTATAAAAAAAAAAATCTTAGAAAGTACACATATGGACTGTATTGAAGACAACGATTGCAACTTAGTGCTGACCAACTACTTTCAGAACTTTTGATCTTCTCTCTGACACAACAATCAATATCTTTCACCATGTAGCTTGAATAGCTGAACAGTGACTCCCTTTTACAGTTTTTTGTTCAAAGCACTAACCAAGTGACATTGCCTGACATCAGAGCTACCTTACTGCACTGCTTGTTCTAAGTTTTGTGTTGCATCTGCCAAAGTATTCCCTAGCGAGCTGAGCAGACACATGCACATCAGGAACTCTTAACTGGCTTATAGGATCAAAGGGAAGGTTCCAAAGCCCAAGAGGAAGGCTCCCAATGGTGGAGCCTCATGATCCAGAGTACCATATCTACACCTTTTGTCATTCTACGAACCAGACTACTCTGGCCTGTAGTCGCCCCCCCCCCCTCCCCTACTCTCAATCTCCTTAAAGTAGTGGGAAACCCACAACAATAGGCAATAAGGGAGTTCACAACCAACAGCCTACTTCACAAAGGTGAATGGTTTGTTTTCTTTCAACAGGGGGAAATGATTGACAGGATTGAATATAATGTGGAACAGTCTGTAGACTATGTGGAAACTGCCAAGATGGATACCAAGAAGGCTGTCAAGTACCAGAGTAAAGCCAGAAGAGTAAGTACAACAATGAAAAAGAAAAAAGGGCTATATGTTGACATCATTATATTTTCATTCACTATAGCAGTTGAAAGTTGAAACCACCTCTTTTGTTAGTTTTCAACTCAAAAACAAACAAAAGCTCATAAACACACCATAGGAACAACTCGCAAATCATATTAAATTTCAAAGTCATTTCCTACCAATGTATCACCTACACATGTTTCATCCAAGTTTTCTACCTTTGTTTTAGTTGTCTGTGATCCCAAGTCACTTGAGAATAAGTCTCCTATTTTTATTTCGTTTTCCTGTTTCCTAGTGGGTTTTTATTCCTTGCTGCAGGCCAAAGCAATCATTTGTACCGTGTGTTTGTGTGTATGTATGTGTGTGACGCTTATGAGTTGGTTTCTGGATACATCTTAGTGAGCACAAGGTCCCTATTGTATTCATAGAGGTCAAAAGTCATCTGAGGTCACCAGAGGTCACACCTAGGTACTATTTAATTGATGACTTAAAAAATTTCAGAATTTAGCTAACTGTATTGAAACCTTTTGTATCTGAATATGTATGTATTGAGATTATGCTATGTCTTTCATTGTTGATGTTTTCATTTCAGCATTTTAACAGATTCATACAATCTTAAGAAAAATTTGATGGCAAATAAATTTACATATTTTCACAGCAGAAGGCAGCCACGAAGACAACCTTTTTGTGCAGATTTTGTGAAAGTTTGCTTTAAAAATGCTGGTTGTGTTAGTCACTGAATGTGCAGCTCCACGCCACACAATATCTCCTTAGAGAGAGATACAGTTAATATTGTGCTGCTACTCATTTACAGTAGTTACAGCCTGTGTGTTTCTCCATGGAATTGCCATTATTCATGTCTTGAGCACGCATGTGAACATACTTGATTGGTTAACTTGGATATGTATTTTCAGTATTTGACCCATATCTGTATCAAATTGAAGATGCATAGTTCTCTAGTTTGCCATGACTTACTCCATGTTGATTAAAAAGCAAAGACTATAGGCATCTTTGTGTTGGTCAAATATAAATATCATTAGAGCCAAGTACAGCCCTAGCTATGTCTAACTTTTGGTATATGTTCAACTTATATTCATTGTTTGTAGTCCATTGTTGTGTTGACATTCCTTCTGTTAAATCTTTTGTTGAAAGACAAATGCCTGCCCTTCATTCCAGTTCAGCATGTGTAGGCCTCCTAAAAGTAGCAAAGTGCATAATTCTATATAGGCTAGATTTAAAGTTAGTGGCTTCACATGTTCCCTTTTTTTTCGCGTTTGCTTTGTTGAGAATAGATTGCATATGAATGCAAAAAGGCTCATCTTAACAAAGGACAAAATGCGATAATTTTAGTTTTTGCAATGTTATAAAAATAATAGATATATTTATTAGATGTAGGCTTTATTGAAAGAAATTAAATTAGGTGGCTAGGTTATAGTTTGGTAGCCTGGTAGGTTTGAACAATTTTGCATTGTCTGTAAAAGTTCAGCAGGTAATGATTGTGTGCATATTTCTGCCTACTATAGGCATACTGTTTACTGCAAGTTTTGTGCAAATCTCATTGTGGTCAAAGTGTTAATTTAAGATTGTTACTGGTCAGTTGGTTGCGTCCCAAACATTTCACAATATTATTATTGAAGTATGGTCGTAATGCCATAGTCAAGTGAATCATTAAGCATTGTGAGCAGATTCATCACTTTCTGAAAGATTTGTAGATGCAATGTGTCATGAATTGTAAAATCTTTGCATAGGATATGATGAGCCTCAAATAGTGAAGTTAAGTATCTTCTCTCTTTTTTTAATAATTGTTACATCAAATTAATAGATGGCATGCATGTCAAATTTACCTCTAGAGTCTAGCCCCCGAAAGTCAAATTGTATATGTGTGACTATGCTGTCTTACTTGCAACAGATGTGTATGGTAATCAATGTATTGAGCAGCTCTAGTTATTCCTTGCCAGAAATGACAAGAATGTATGCAATGTGATGGCGTGTGTTTGTGGATGACATCATGGCTCATAAGCTCTTTAACCCCAAAGTTCTTGTTGGTTCACATCATTCTTGGTATTTGAATGCATGGTAGTGAGTAATACAACCCTATTGTTATGGTCAAAAGATATTGTTAAAAAAGATGGTCAAAAGATGTTTTGAAGTCAACAGAAGTCTGAAAACAAGTGAAGTTTCCTTAATCATGTATTTAACTCTGCACATTTCTGTTCTCTTGTGATATTGATATACACGTTTTTTTACCTTTCTGAGGTATACATTTAAATTTCACAGAGAGTAGGAACCTATTTAAATACTATCACTACTGTACTGTTACATCTTTAATACTATATATGAGTACTAGAGAGCAAATAATGACTTTGTTTTCCCCAACTACTTTGTAGTGTCATTCCAGAATTCCAGAATTCTGTAATGTTTAAACAGTTGTCTGATTCTGTGGGACAAAACTGCTTTGTTTTATTAGTAAATTATTACATGTGGGGGAAGGTCAAGGGCTCATCAGACATTACAATGAATCATTTACATTGTCAACATGACCTTTGTGAAGTGATCTGACATTCTTGTAGAGTTTGATGTGCATTGAAAAGGCAATGTGGAAAATGTCATTTACCATCAGAGCAAAATATTTTAGAAATATAGGTTATAGTTTTGAATTTATGCTATGGTTGATAAGCTTTAAAGGCAACAAATCAGTCTAAATAGTTCCAGCTACACTTTATATGTTTACATGGTCAACGTAACCATTTCCAAAGTAGTTTCATATCAATGAAAGAAATTCATTGACAATGTATATTGGATCCCAGGTAGGCCTGAATGAAACATATTTACATCAGCTCACCATTCCACTAGCATGTCTGAAATTTTACTTGCCAAAAAATAACATACATTCCCCACTGATATGTTGACATTTTGTCAGTCTCAGTTGTATACAAATAAGGCTAGTGATCCCTCAAAAATTTCCATCCAACAATCCTTACTAAAGTAATGAATAATAACTTGATAACATTTAATGTTGTATTTGTAAAAAAAATCTTTCTTTCTGAGAAAATGTCAACAACTTTCATTCAGATCATTAACTTGGGATTCACATAATTCTTCTCAAATAAGGATGGTACCACACTGTAAAGTTTCTTTGTGCTACAAGTTTTCAGATTACTGTATTGTAACTACACCTGTATTTAAGCTTGCTTGAGCATTCCCTTTTTCAAAATGATAGTGTTTTTCTATATATGTATTTCATTTATTGTCCACCATGTTAAACATCCAAGAGAAATATTTGCAATGACAGGATTGGTATAAATGTGACGATTAATCAAAGTACTGCTAAAGCACTGGGGTTTGGCCAGTCCATGAGGCACTTGCCGCAATGTTGAGCATAGTGCTTGAAGTTGAACACAAGTATATCAATTAAGACTCTTCTTAAGATATCAGGGAGACAAAGTAATACCTTCATGTATTGTCAAGACAAACTTGTCTTTTCTAATGGTTCTCAGGTTGTAGCTATACTGATTCCTTGACAGATTGAAATGCTTTCATTAAATGAGCTATTAACACTTCTAACAGACTTTGCGTTTCATGTCACTCTCCCCATTGTTTTGTTCCATTTTTTATTCTGTTGTGTATCGTTATCAGTATTTCCAATATGTGTGTGTTTCTCAGATGGCACAATTTCCTTTCATACCTCTCTGTGTAATCTGGAAGGCTACATGTTATACTGCACCAACATGTACATTACATCAGTAAACACATGCTACACTAAGTAAGAAACGCAAGTACAAACCCCTACAGAGGTAACTAAGTGCATTGCTATTGCCATCATGATTGAATGATAACCTTTAAAAATGTATTATTTCATGCTGTCTGGTAATGAATTATTTTGCGGGTAAAATCTATGCACTTTCCATTAATGGTTGTGGGTTAGTTTTTGTAGATGGTTTTTGTAGGGATGCTCTACTGACATGCTAACGGTAAGAGTGGTGACAGGCTCTAAATTCTATAGCTAGTTCCAGTGCTCATTTTCATTAGTTGAGTATTCACTCTGAAGTGCATGTTCCTTACCAAATAATATGTAATTGGGTTAGTTGCTTGGGAGTGCAGTTTGTTACAAGATGTACTGCATGAAATCTTTCCTATCTAATTTCTGGAATTGTATTCCAACAAGTCTTCCTCAAAGATGCAGCTGAAATATGTGTGGGGGTCACATTCAGTTTGATTAGTGAATTGCAATTTAAGGTACGATGTTTCTCTAACAAGCATTTATTCTGACAACTGCTCTCAACTTACATGCCAGTATAAATGGACAATACCACTACCTGGGGAATTCCAGCTGTAATAGGTTTTGCTTTTAATCCATAATTTTCATCATCTTCATTATTCATCAGCTTACAGTCATTGCATTATATGTCCTCTCTTCTTTATTCCTTTTGCTCTTTCCATAGAAAAAGATCTTGATCATGATCTGCTGTGGTGTGCTTATTACAATCGTGGCAATAATCATTTTGACTAAGCTTATGTAACGCTTCCATATGGGCTTGACTGGCCTGCCACACAAACAGGTCTTGCACAAATGGGATGCTTGCTCTTCACTTCATTCAGAATGATGTCATGCATTTGTGGGTCTTGACCATTTTCCAAGCACTCCATGCTTCACCTCCACTTCAATAATATATTTTGCAAGCTTTTGTTCATCTAAGTTATTGTTATGACTGAGCATGATAACTAACATATTAACAATGTGACTGATAGCAAACCGTTTCATCCAGTGAGTCTTAGCAGATTCTGTGAGGTTTTACAAATTCTGAAGGAAATTTTGATTGGAGTGACCGTTATAGTTGTTATACCACCTATGGTGACTCAGACAGACAAGATCATTTTTAACGAAAAATGGATGTACTTTTGACCAAGATTTAAAGCAGAGAAAGGAAACCAAATGGCAGTGTTCGTGTAGAGATGGTTCTCCTGCAAGAAGGAAATGGAGTGTTTGACTGCAAGTTAATATCAAATGTCAAACAATATCAGATACATTTGTAAAGAGCAAACTACACTCAAAGCATATCAGACAGTGTTATTATAGGTTGTTGAACATTTCATTGTGCAATTAGTTTAAGTATTCAAAACATTTGTGATTAGATAATATATGTACTTCATAAAGTTAGTAAAACTTAGAAAGCAACAAGTCTGTGGAAAGACATTCCATTTTGTGATTTAGTGTCTTTACTTGCTGTTCTTTAAGTATATCTCCTGCACAAGTATCTTTAGCCACTTTTCAATTTGATTACTTGTGTACAATTGACATTGCAGCATTGGGGTGCAAGAAAAACATTCAGTAGAATGATTCTGCACATATATTATAGATACTGAAGAGAAATTTCTTCATTCTTCATGAAAACATTAGGTAATTTCCTCCTTGATTTGTCTATCAGACACACAAGGTGATGTGTTGAATATATCTTGTAGTGAAACTAAGTAAGCATGTTTGCATGAGATTGTCAACTTAAAATATGTAATTTCCTCTAGTACACTTAATTTATCCACAAGTATACAATTCTGTAAAATGCAGATTTACAGGTTTTTCCACATATAATTCAAAGGTCATTGAACTGTCATTAATAGTTCCATAACTCAAGTGCTGATGTATAACAATATATCTGAATACTGTTGTATTATATCGCCTCAGTATGATGACATTGATGTGGCTGGTGTCAAGATGATGGAACTATAGTTTGATAAGGCACTGTTTGGTGATAGCTACTTTGAGTTTGTAAATTTGTAACATATCTACTCATTTTGCTTTTAGAGATCATGAAATCTCTAGTGATAGTTGGCAAACTCATATTGTGATAAAAATACCTCTCAACTACTTAACTCTTTCTTTGAGAGGATTTCTTACACAAGTGATATTATATGTGAGGCTGTTTGGCATCATTTGGCATAGGTCCTCACCTATTCCAACAAATGTTTCTCTTTGTACTCATAAACAGCATGTACTTTGATCCTTCACAGATTAGAAACAGGTATTTACAAAGGAACTTGACTTGATCTCTCTTTATCATTTGGAAACAAAGGTATTGCAGATATTTTGTTGTCTATTGTCAACAGTTTGGGTAGCCACGATGTGGAGAAATTCACATCAAGAATCATCCAGTTCTGCAGGAGAAATTATTCGTGGGATTGTATGTGTAAACCCAGTTAGACTGTTATGGAAAATATACATTGGCTTGCTGGCTTAATGTTGTCTAAATCAGTGTTATGTTGGAATAAGATGTTGCCACATATTCAGTTTCAGTAATCATAATGTAAGGTAGCCCCGATACTGGTATTTTGGGATAGTCTTGTCTTCTTTAAACAGTGAGTAGTATTCAACAAAACCTAATTAATTACCAAATTGAAGTTGTTGAAAACATATTTTATATTCTATTTTGTACGTAGAAAATGGATGCAAATTAGAGTTTCACTTGATGTAATTAATGTGTAAGACTGAAAGCCATAAGACGGTGTTATATAGTCTCAAAAAAGAGGAAAAGTATAGCATTATTACAGTCAATTGGAAGTGGAACTCAAATTTGATATACTTGTGGCAGTAAAATAACAGGGCTTGAAATAACTTTGAAAAGAGTCACAGCTAATGTCATCGGTAGGTTAACAATGGGGGGAGGGGGTGGAGCCAAAGGCACACAGATTTTAAATTAAAGGGCTAAATGGTGCAAATTCAAGTTTCAAAGGGCACTGTTTGTACAACTTTTCACCCCTTTTCATTTGTTTCTTTCTTATTTAAAATTCAAAAGACTTTGTTTCATCCTAGCATAAAACCAATTTCTGTCACATTTAAGTGCACAGGAGCAAAGTCTCCTTTATTCAGTTATTTAGACACAATAAATACACATTTTATGTGTCTGTCATATTAGTACAAAGAAAGACTGGGATTGACTTAAATCTTATGTCAAACAGACACTATATCAATGCACACAACTAGCAATTGCTGTGTGCAATTTATCAAAGATTATAGGATATCTGATAATATGTTCTCTACTATAATGTAGGATCTTATAAGCCCATCACATCTCACATTTCAAAAATTTCCTTTTATAGCACTGTAAACTATCAGGACCGCCTTCACAAATATCAAAAAAGAAACATTGGAAAAGTTTCAATGGCTTTTGATAAATTTCAACACGACTTATTCCACATTCATGTCATCAGTAAAATAAATCTGCCAGGTATACCAGCCTACGATAACACAGTAGCTGAATGCTGCTGTGTGTAAGCTACTTTTACATACTATAAGCTAGGCCTAATGTATAATGAACAACTAATGCTAACTAATGCTAATACTAACAACTGAAATTATTTGTAGCATACGGTTGAAACAAGATATTGTAAGGGTTTTGTGGAGCAAATATGTTAGCAAAACAATGTGAATGACAATTTCAAAAGGAGGTGAGTGGATTGCATTATTGCCAAAGTACACTGGCATTTTCAATGTAGCATGTTAGGACAAGTTGGGTCTATGATTGTTAGTGCCTATGCAAAATTTGTCTTTAAATTTAAAATTAAATTTGGCAGATGTCTTACCAGTTCTCAGCCTTGAGCTACTAATACATATTGTGCAAATCTTAAATGTCACACTTTGAGTAAAAACAACATTTTTTAACATCAGTATGATTTCATCTCTTTCTTTTTTGGAAGGCAGGGGGGGGGTGGAGGTGGCATTTTTCAGAAAAATGAAGGTCACCTATGACAAAAGCCACCAGTGTTGTCAAGCACTGCCATTATTATTTTGGCATTAATGTTTGTTTGAGTAAATTCAATCTATTGGTCCTTTAGTGTATGTGATACTTGCTGAAGTATGCTTGTAAACAGCAGAGCAAGCATTCTTCACATTTCATTTAACACCAGCAATAATTTCTGTTTTATCTTTTTTATGTGAATGGACTTTTGCAATCTTTGAATTGAAGTATATTTGATCCTAATTACATCAACTTGAACAAAGGAGAGATTGTACATTAATATCTTGTTGAATCTATTTACTTATTGTATAAAAGGAGCAACACATACGACTTAAATATCAATAAATCTGTCAAGTTTCTGTAAAGTGGAAGAGGATTAAATGCATCATTCTACAATGATAGCTAGTGGGTAGGCTGAATCTGACTCTGCTGCTGAGTGTATAAGTGCTTAGCGAGATGAATTCAATGAAGCTACAAACAATTGCAACACATATAAGATAAGCTAGAAAATAATCAAGATTAGTTTGGAACTTTTCAATAGTTATGTAAAGTATGCAAAGGACATTCAACATAAGATGTAATTAGATTAGATTTTTGAAAAAGTACTGTATTACAATGTCCCATATATGGAATGTATTGATTGGCAACTTTTCGGTGTTTCTTTCAATTTCTTCTATCTAATATCATACTGATGTCGAAGTAAAATTAATGCAAAATGAAGTAGATTTTTTTCAACAAAAAACTTACAATGAGCAAAATTTTGAGTAAAAGAAAAGTAAACCTCCTTCATCTTTGTTGAAAGAAGTCATAGAATATTCCAGGGTCAAACAAACCATTGAAAATAGCTTTGGTTTATTTTATCTTGGAGGAAATCGTTTGATTCACTAAGAGAAACAAAATTACAAGTTTAGTCTTTCTTTTTAAATTATTTGCTTAGTATTATAACATGGATCTGTGTAATATCGTAAGTGATGAAGAAGATCATTTACATTGAATTCCCTTTATTTAGCATTGTACTTTATGTCTTTATGAAATGCTGCAATCATTGATGTGTAATCATTGATGGATTATATTCAACAATGAAGTCAATTGGGACATTCCCATAATGTTAACTTTAACCACAGAATATTTTGTGTGTTGTTGTTCTTATCATCATCATTATTATAATGTATTAATATTTATTACTTTAGTATAATTTTTATAATTAATATTTATTGTTGATGTTTAGGCATTTTCTTTACAATCTCTTCATTTGCATCATTATCATAATAGAAGATTGCTTCAAACATCAAGTTTATAGCATGTTTATTTTCTGCAATAACTTAGAACAGTTATGAGCAAACTATGATATAAAGCAATCACCATCTTTTATGAACATGTTATCCTCTGGTTTTGCCAGAACTGTCAAAAATGGTTGTCAGGACCATTTATAGTTAAAGGACAATCTGGTAAACTCATCTTGACATTAATTACTATTGATTAATGTCACACAACCAGAAGACAAAGCACAGCTTTACAGCCATACATGTAACCAATTGATAGCTAAGTAAACTGCGTTTTTTAAAGTGATTATGTGCGTTTCGAAAAAGTAAATACATAAAACTGTTCATTTTCAAATAAAAATATCATTTAAGCTGCTTATCTGACGAACCATGAAAAATGAGAGCATTCCACCTAGCTAATTTAGTGAAAACGTTTCATTCATTAAAAAATTAATGATTGAAAGTATCCAAAAATTTATCCGCAGAAGACAGATTTGTGTACTTCATATTCAGTATGCATACCTTACCAATTCAAAATACTGCTGATGGGGCTAAATAAATAAATACAGGCCATGAGGCAGTTATTTTTGTGACCACAAAGGTAGGAGAAGCCCGCAAGCGCTGATGGATTACGTTATCATGTTGGGTGGCTTCCAATTCAACATTTTAACTCAATTTGGAATCTAACCATACTACTTGAATATCATGCATGTGTTACAGTGGTGATACCGTAGCTGTGAAGTGTTGAATATTCATTACTAAACTCACATCTAGGCGTGGTCTAGCTCTTATAATGAGAATTTTTTTCTCTCTTTTTTTTGAAATGCCATCAAAATTTTACCATTTTTACGACGTTTCCATTACTTTTAACAACTATCACTGTCGTTTCCAGTCATTAAATGACATGTTTCATCCATCAACAACACCGGTGGTACATCGAAACGTAAAGAAAAACATAACAACAAACAGTGTCTGAGGTTTTTTCCTTTTTCGGTATGCATGTAATCACATTACCTTCCCAGTGGTTGTTCTTCCTGAGTTTAGGTAGCAGGGTTTTATCACTTGTTTGACAAACTAATTGCCAGTTTTGTCAAATGATTTATTCGTCCTGTCATAACGTTACAATAATGTATATGTTATGAAATTGTGGTAATTTGATCATACTTCCATTTCTTTGTTCTGGTGAAGCTTTTAACAATCACAGAATTTATTTAAAGCTATATATAATCCAACAGCTGCACAGAGTGATTATTTTCTGTAATACTTTGCCACTCTGTGACCATATAAAGGATTGTAATACACCCAACAACTTGTGGTGTTGTTAATAATGCTGTAGTATCCTGCAGTCATATGATGTTATTTACTGGAACAAATTCATTCTAGGTTATATATCTTGTTTTAAGTATCATCATGCAGTGATTATGCACAGTTAGAGTGGGTGGGTACTGCTGTACAACCAGTACCTTGATTAGATTGGCATCATCTTAAGATATTTGTGTACCAAACTAATTATTAGTGTACTTCTAGTTTGCCCAAGTGTATGTAATCTATATTGTTATACAGTGTAAGGAAATGGTGTGTTAGCATTTTGTTATGTAAATATACAGAGTCCTTTTTGCTGGGATGTTGTAAATCTCATTGCGAAGGAAATAAATGTTTAACATTTATGAGTTGAGTGTGTGCTCATTTTTGCATAAACAAATATTTCAAGTGAAGGTTAATATGGAAAGCGCACATCAGTTTATACATTAAGTAAACTTAAGATTACACATTGGATTCCAATTTCACAAAAGACTCTTAAAATAGAACTGTTATTCTGTACAAGCAATATGATGTGCATTGTCCCTATTAGGAAGGGTCTCTTTTGGGAAGAAAAGTACCAGTTCTCATTAATGAAGGGAAGAAACATACCGTACAAGCATTCATTGGTGAATTTGAACAGTTTATAATATGAAGTAATATCCATTCTTTGTATTGCTAACAGTGCATGACAAAACTTGACAACAACAAAAATGCTTCTGTAGATAATATCAAACTTTAATTTCCATGAAAATATGTATGATTCAGTTGAAACCAAGAACATACAAAGTTAAATTTAAGTTCTTTTCAAGTAGTTTAATGTCATGCAGCTCTACCTTCTGAAGGTTATTGGTCAAAATCATGGATTTGTGGTGTACAAACTTTACAGTAAGTAGATCAATAGCTGCCAGGTTCTACCTCATTGTTTTAAATGGATTGTCTGGTGGCCCAAAGTTACCTTAAAAAAATCATAAATAATTTTTCAAACATGTTGTCAAAGTATGAGAACGCTAATGTTGCGTTTGACAGAGAAACGATTTTTTAATCGTTAAGGATGGACATTTCCAATATGATTTGAACAGTACAGAATGTGACGTCATCTACGCTAATGCAGATTGCGACATTAACCCATGCTCCGTACAGTACCTACAGTAATCACAAGAAAAACCGAGTTTGTATACAGATTATTTTCTTCCTTAATTTTCGGTGAAATTTGTTATAAATTAGATATTTTTTTCAAAAACTCTTTCAGCTGCCATATATGTAGTAGATTGGTGGTTTCGTGGTGTTTGTGTAACACAAGATTAGTTTGAACAGCAGACTCTTCATTGTTTATACATCGCGCTATCCAGCTCCAACAAGAAGAATGTTTGCATGTAGGCTACTCTAACGTTTACAATCGGACAGTTCTGCGAAGCCTAAGCTTCTCGGTACTACATTCTGCTCTGACATCGATTCCTCCAAGTTTCATCTTTTGGTGTTCCAAATACTTTTCAAGTTTCTTTTTACTGTAAATTTGATCTGTGACTTTTATTTCAGCGATTTTGAAGAACAATTTATAAACTGTGGTTTGAGTGTGAGAGTGTATTATGTGTAGTGTATAGTTTTTACACAATTTTGTGTAGGTCAGAATTCATTTAAGGTCACAAGGGGTCAAAACTTGTAATCTCGATATCTCCAGATAGGAAATTTTATTGGCTCTCATATTTTTCACATGGCTTAGCTATAATAAGAACAGGAACCGTATTGTTTTTGGTGAAGTCCAAGGTCATTTGGGGTCATCAGGTCACACTCTGTAAAGCCTTATAAACACAAGCTTTTGAGCATGATAACTCAAAAAGCACATGTTTGTTTGAAGTTCCATATCTCTACTGCACATCACCCCTTGTGGGTAAAAAAATGCTATTGGAATTGGTGGAGGTTCAAACTCAATTTAGGTTACCAGAGATCAAGTCTGAAAACCTTGTGCACAGGATAATTGCTAAAGTAAAACCTATGTGAACTTCTAGTTATTAAGTACAAGATTTCTAGAGATATTGGTAGAGGTCAATGATTTCTTGAAGTCACCAAGGTCAACCCCCCTCCCCCAACCCACTCACACACACAAAGCAATGGTTGATAGTGGTAGTTCAATTGCTGCAAGCACAAGTGTGCTCTTGGTGTTACTGGTTTGAGCCAATGTAGCATTTTTTCCTTTTTGTTTAAAACATTCTGTTACTGTTAAAGTTACTTGTTCCTTTTCCGATATGTCAGTTAATGAGTTTTGTGGGTAAGAGTCATTCCATACTCCATAATTCCATAATTTTTTATAGTATCAAACTGCATCAAAGGTTGATAGTTAGTGTTTTACCATCAATGTCTGATTGGTTCGAGGATGTCCCTCAAAACGTATGTCAGTGTTTCAAGATATTTCAAGTTGTGCCAGGTTGATGAATTTACCCATGCTACAAAGAATCAAAGCAGAAGCTCATCTCAAAGGTACAGTATGTGAAAACAGTAAGAACACCAAGTACTTCAAAAGTACAATACAATACATGTGAAAATTAGTGCATGCCAATTTGTGTGTTTTGTGGAATGTGTTTAATGTGTGCTTAGTAACCAACCTTCACTTACCAAGATAAGTAAAGTAACTGTTAATTACATCTGTTATTCCTAGCCAAGGGCAAAGATCTAGTCAATGATATGTGTGTATGCACATTTTGTATTTTAATGAGGATTTCCATAACAACTCCCTGCTTGAACAAAGGAATTGCAAGTCCTCAGATGTCATTTGAAAAGGGTTGTACGATTGACCAGCTTCAGTTTTTAAAGTCTGCAATTAACACCTTGAATAGGGATTGGGGGGGGGGGGGTTACTTGAGGGCTACTGGCAATTATGCAGTGAATTTTATTAGTAGGGCATCTAATCCCTCAGTTGTGATGTATCGGTAGAAATTA
>KN893128.1:3799-14882 GCA_000934455.1 Apostichopus parvimensis | reverse complement strand
TTTCATTTGGTTGGCAAGCAATGTCTTCAAAATATGTATTTCTTTAATGCACTTTCATTGTGTCATTTCTGTCTCCTTTGCATTTGTAAGCATTATTATGGAAGTGCTAGTTGTATAATATCATGCATGTCAGTGAAACAGCTTTTGATAGGGTATCATCATTCTTTTTTCTCCAGACTCCTTTTTTTACCATTCTAACATTCATTTCTGGAGTTGAGAAAGCTCTCAGTGGGAATGTTACAGTTGTTTCCAACAAATTGCGAATCTCATATCTCCTGTAACATTGTGTCATGTTAATCAATAAGTACATCTCATTATTTCTTCGAAAGTTACAGTTTCTCTGTAAAACCATCAGTCATTTCAATATTTACATAGTACTACTGGTATGACATTTGGGGAGATTAGTAATAGTGACTGCGTTTGGTTTTTATAACAAATAACTGTTGAAGTACTAGATGTATTTTACAATGGGAGAAGTTCACTTCTTTTTCAGTCTTACATTCACATTCTTTGATTCAATATTGTGAAATTGTTTGAGCAGATTTCAACTGCAGCGATCTAGGGAGTTAATTCTCCACCATTAACCAAGTTGGATGCTATGATTTAATATTGCAGAAAATATTTGTGATTCGTGTTTGACTTGTGCAAATGAGTGTACAAGTGGAATTGTTTCCTCTTCAATTGATTGTCTGGCATGTGTTCCCTTTATAATATTGAAGATGCAAGAAATTGATGTAGTCATGATAGTTAAATTTTGTGTGTGTGTATAATTAATTATATATGAAACCTTTAATGGTAAGCATGATGACTCAGAAAGTGCAACTTTATTGATTTGGTTACGGTCAAGGTGAGGTCTCGAAGAGACCAACATTGAAGAGTGATAAAAGCAGGAAATCAACAAGTGTGATATATCTGACCATTACACTTGTTAGTGAGGTCTTCTCCTTACAGTATGCAAGATGAATGTGTGAGTGGGGGTTTATAAACATTTGCTGAATGTATTGCATGGCTCCAAATTGTACTTGTACTTTATTAGTACTTTATCAGTATTAGTATTCCTCCTTCAGTGGGAAACAACCTTCTCCTATACTTTACAATACTGAAGATTAACTTTGGTAGGAGGATGTTGATGTGTATGCTGTGTCTCATTTGTGTACTGCTTTTATAAATAGTTTCCTAAATTAAAATACTCCACACTACTTCTATAAATAATATTTATATTCAAATATATTTGTATTCAAGTCTATTTTCTGAAGTGAATCATTATCAAGTACAGTACAAATAACAGTAGAGCAACATTGCAAATGTCACTGTTTACCTCTTTCCCTCCTTCTCTTCCTTCTCTGTGGTAATTATTTAATATGTCTCCAAATTATTAAATTCTTTTTCTCCCATCTGCTTACAGAAAAAAATCATCATAATCGTCTGTGTGATTGTCCTCATCCTCATTCTCATTCTTATACTCTTCATTTTGTTGCGTCAATGAGAGCAGTGAGCTCACTTTGACAGTCAGACTACCAGGGAAGAGCAACCAGTAGTTGAATCAATGTGGAGAAGGAACTGGTCCAATCACCAGCTCAGAGAAAAAACAACAAGGATTTTCATGTTTGTATTTTGATCATTGAACTTCATTGCTTCATAAGAAAAGCATCAACAATTTGATCACTGCTGCTCCAATGCAAAATATTGTTTGTTGAGTTGAATAGGGTTCAGTGCGAATAGAGGGCAGCAAACTGATATAACAGATTTTTACATTGAGGAAGTATGTTTGGAATTTCGATGTAAATGTATATGTTTATTATAAAAGATGATAATTGTTTAGACATGATAAATGTTAAACATGCTTGGAAATTTGAAGCTGTTGAAATCTTTTGAAATACATGTAAAAATTAGAACGTGTGGATGACTGTGCAGGGGTGGCGGAGCCAAGGGGGCATTGCAGCACAGACAGTCCCAGTGGAAAACCTCTACAGTGTCCTTCTCATAAATTACAATGCCCCTTTATGTAATAAAATGTACCTCCTAACAATGTTTGTATGTGAAATGTGCACAAATTTACAAAGTGCTTATCTGTCAGAAACTGTAATTTGCTGTCATCTAATAATTACGAGCTAAAAGCCATTCAAATACCAGGATTTGTGGCACAGAATGCACAGACGATCCATTTTGTTGGAGATTTTGTGTTAAATTCTGCTTTTTTTTTCCATAAATCAAAATCACATATGACAGGTCCCAAATTTTGTGAAAAATTATTTAGCATTCTTGATGTTTTAGTACAAGAGGACTCTGTATCCAGTTATATTGCAAATATGACATGTCCTGCACTTCAAATTAAATCAGTACCAGATAAGACAAGCTATGGACTATATTAATTTATGTTCTTTGAAAGGGCAGTACAAAAGGGTTATATTTATATATTCCACGTAACACAATATACTTTGTCAAAATCAGTGACATTATCTATCAGGCATTTGTCTGCAGTAGGTCTGAGGACAGACATCAATATCCTATGATGGGTAAATCAAATTCAAATGTCACATGTCTAACTTCTATGTGTCTCTGTTAAAGAATAAACCCCAAGACAAAGTGTACATGTTTGTTTGTTGGGTTAACTTAAAGATTTGGTTGGGGCAACTGTATCCCACTCTCAAAGATTATGTTGCTTCTTGGAAGCAAATAAACTTTGATAAAACAAATATCTGTATAAAATATTTACTTAATACACATAGCCAAAGGTTGATGTGGTTCTCATCTGTAATTAGGTAAATCTATATCTGAAAGATACTGTAGATCTTACATCATAGGTAATATTTAGGAAGGAGATTGTTTAACAACAAATTTAAGTAACTATCTGCTGGAGATTGAGTATTTGCTTCCTCATTTTCTTTGATTCTTTGAAAGCAAATTACCATGATATCCCAACAGCAACTATCCTGACAGCTCTTCTGTCACCTCATCCTTTGAATATTACATTAGCAAGCACTAATGAGGCAGAACTCAGAAAGTGATGTTGTTATCAGGTTTATTTAAATAGCTTTAAAGGGGTACCTCTAAATTAGGCCACATCTTTGTAACACACCCTGTCAATCAGAAGCTACACATGTATCTTTTTTGGTTTTGTTGATATCAGTTAACATGTACAGTATGCTATCATGATGGTGTGTGTTTTTGCGTGTGTCACACCTCTTGTCCTAAAGCATAATATCTTGGGGAACTTGGATGCATCCTTGGCATGTAGCTACCTCATATTGACTAGATAACACCTGTTTTTATTGGACATCATTGGACATAATTCAGTAGCTGACAGGTCCGAAAACATAAACATGATATCTCAATATAGAAACTTGAATGTATTAAGTTCATGATCCCTATTCTTTTAGCAGATCTCAGTAACCATTTAAGTTCCACAAAGGTCAAAAAACTTAAACAAGATAAATCTTAGCTGTGTCTCATATGTAATATGTGGTTTCATATTTTGTGTATGAACCAATTAATTTTTTAATTGAGGTCACATTTAATTTTGGGTCATTTGAGAGGGTTCCTATTTGTATGTGCAATGCCTTCTTGTTGATTCCTTGCCAAAGACAAATGGAAGCTATGCAATAGTGATGATGTGGTTATAGTTGTTAAGGTCAACAGTCTAAAAACATTGTAAACACAATAACTCAAGAAGTGAACCTACAGGATGACCATCATACTTGGGCATGTGCTTCCAACTTATTGAACACACTAATGGTATTGCTTTCTGTGGAGGTTTAAAGGACATGCAAGACCAAAGTCTGAAAGCTCTTTATTCATGATAACTTCAGACATAAGGCTTGACTTAATTTCAAACTTCATATGTGGGTCCAAATTATTAAGTACAACAATAGGATTGTTTGTTTGTTTTTCAAAATTCCTTCTGGTCAGAGGTAATTTGAGTTTGACAGAAATCAAAGTTTCCATCCCTTGCAATCACAGTTACTCCAAAAGTATATTTAATACCTGGTTTATCAATCCATTGTAAAAGAACTTACATCAAATGTTCTTATATTAAAAATGACATCACTCAGTCTGTACCTAAATAAACCACCTCATCAAACTCATTGCTCACAATTCACTTATTTCTAGGTACCCAAGTAGTATTCATATTGCTTTAGTTTCCATTTTAATTGAAGAGATCAAACCATTGTTTGATACTCATTCCATGTGACTTTATGGAATGTATCACACATCTCTTTTTGAAATATTCACAAATGTGGAAAACCAAATCATCCTCAAGAAACAAATTTAACAAGTGATATTCATTATTGCATGTGTATAAATCACAATTAACAATCCCCTTTAGTCCTGACAACTTCTAATCACATGGAAGTGCAAAAAAAGTGCTGATTCAAATACCACCATTTGAGGGAGGCAATGGGTTTCAATTTAATTGGAGTATCCTAGTATAGCTTAGATCTTCAGATTTGAATTAAACTAGTGCTTCTAGGTTCTCCCCAAGGAGGCAGGGTAAATAGATTTAAAAAATACCTGACACTGTATTTTGTGGATCAATTGATAAAATGGTGGAATAGAACTTCAAAGATGCAAATTTGACATATTTTGAAAGTAGTTCATGTTCAGTGGTTGTTCGACACATCCAAACCACCTCTTTGACTTGTTTATTGCAGCAGCATCAGATGTGGCTTTAGTGACAAAGTACTTCATGAATACTCTTAAAGTACATTTAATGAGAGCTTTGTGCAGAACCTGTATTAGGTTTACCTTTTAAGATTGAACTGAATTTTTCAATACACCGTTGCAGTTCATGTGTCTTTATCTGTTGCATATGTCGAAAGTTTTGAGCACTTCTTACAATGCTGTTTATCCGAGGTAATAGCTGGTGTACACTAGGTTTTATTTTATGTATGGTTTATGCTTAACATTGTTTAACAATTAATGTTAAGAATTATGTTTCCTTTTATATGATAACTTCTTTCTTTTCATATATAAATGAAATATGTATCATGATCATTGTTTTAGCAGTGTAGCATTCACATAATTAAATAATGGCATTTTTAGTAGCATTTTTCATGTTCTAGAGTAGCTTGTTCCCTTCCTTTCACCTCTTTCAATTAACTTCCTTGACATCAATTTCGTCTTGCTAGTATGTGTAAACACTATCAGTAGTATACTTCTTGCATCTCTTGTACTGAGAACATTTTGTATATCAAATGCTTATAATAATCTAATAACTCAAGAATGCAACGGAAGGAAACCAATTGCTTGACGTACGAAAACACATAGATTAATGGAAAACGTGTGCAATTGAGAGATTGGCCATTTAATCATGAAATGATCATTGAAATATTGTTGTCTACGACTATGAATTAATATAACAGATACACCTGCTGTTTTATTAATATTATTTTTAAAATCATTGTGGAGTTTACTAAAGATATGTGTTACTGACTTTTTCCAACAAGTATTTTCATACTGTCTGTAATGCCTTCCACCTTGATCTTTTTTCAGTCAACCTACAAATGTCTAGAACATTAATTTGCAGCCCAGAATCTGCCATCTGTAAATTATATTTGTAATTGTATAGTGTTAAAGAAATAATGTGTTCATGTAAATATACTGCAAAGCATTATTAAAGCTATAGTGTGTTCATTTCATGTCATATCATTGCCTTTACATCTTCTGTTATTGCACATGTAACACAATCATTATCGTCTGCAAACACCTATTGTATGTTCTCGCTCCTATCAATTTCAATGATGTCCATTTCTGACCTTTCACATCTTCTTTAAAGTGAAAGACTATTGAATTCTTCAATTTTGGTTCTTTTTTGCTGAAAGTTAACTATATTCTCTATGATAGCACAATATAAGGTGTCTGCACAGTGCTTAGCTTGTGTTGTAGTAACCACGAAAAGTGGATTAAGTTGGATAAATGTCATGAATTGACCCCTTATATCATAGCCAGATGGACGAAAAGCCAAACACAGACTATTGCAATATTGCTCAAGAACATTGCATATGTAAAGTGTATTAACAGTGAGCAGATATTGTGTTCTATGTTAGTAACATGGATACTTAACTAGAAAACCTGTGTGGCCCAGCATAACCCCCCTCCTCTTTCCCCATCAGTCCTCCCCACTCTAATAACATGGTGATGCACGTCTTGTTAAGACACAGAAAAGAACCTGAGCGTAGCACGCAAGCTTTACCAAGCAAATGTTATGAAATGATATTATACCCGCCTTAAGTTCCTATCCAACTCCTTGCAAGGTAATTAACTCTTTGAACTTTTGACCATCAAGTCTTCCCCCATTAGATTCGGTCCGTTTTTCGGTCCATTTTCGTATGTCTAGTTTAGGAGCCCGTAGAACTAGACATCTGCTTGTTAACCAGAAATAGCTGGCACAATATGAATGGCCCAAACCCCTATGTTGATGTACAATTACACTATAGCATGGTAAACACAAGTCAGTCTACTGTACGTGGCAATTACACACCTCCACCAAAAACAATAGGGGACTTGTTTCTCAATGTGATGCATCCACACATCAAGTACGAGTAGTATCCACGATTCCCATAATTAAATATCATGTAAAAGGGTTTAGTAAAATGTAAAAGAGTTTTACCTCTAGTGACCTCAAATGCGATTTTACCTCACATGCAACAGTATTCTTGTACTCAATATGGCAAATCCATACACCCTGTATGAATCATGTTTTAAAGGTTTTCAGGCCACGACACTGAAATATTTTTAAAAGTACCCGCCATTTGGCGACCGTGACTAATAGTCTTCTCAAAACTCACAATGACAACAAAAACCCAAACTTCACTCGCCACTATGATCGCGGCTCAAGTCTCAATAGAACTGATCTACAACATCAATACTTTCTATGAACAAAGGTCAGTACTCAGATACATTGTGCTACGTAATTGCAAATTGGAAAATTATGTTGGAAAATCGTGCACATTGGAAAATTATGTTGGAAAATTGTGCATATTGGAAAATTATATGCAATTTGAAATGTATACATTGTAAAAATGCCCGACGATCTGTCCGTTACAAGTATCAATCGAAAGCGTTGCTGGGCGTTCTCTTGGCAGTAGCCTACAGCAAATATATACGAGAAATAGCTTTTTGAAAAAGTAACACTAGGCTCTTCATACTAGGGTCTTAACAAGACTAAGTAGCTAGGTGTGCGCGAGTCTTTAGCCTATACAGTACCTCGCTGCTACTTTCGACCGCTACTCGATTAGCGCGATTCGTACATTTTCCCAATTATTTTATTAGCTGCAGATTAGTGTGCGAACAATGAGCCCTTAGCCTATATGGTACCTCACTGCTACTTTCAACCGCTACTCGATTAGCGCGATTCGTACATTTCCCCAATTATTTTCTTAGCTGCAGATTAGTGTGCGAAAAATATCGCTATTACTCCATCACACTGCCTTAATCAAAGCGATCTTTCACTGAAAATCTAAGGTTGAAAGAGCATCTTTCTTCCACTTACAACTGGTGTTGAGTGAAAAACTTTGCAAAAAATCCGAGCATCATAATAACAAACCTGTCTCAAAACTGTTGTATATTTTGGGTAATTATGACTCATGGCATGTACGAAATGCCTAAAGAAATAATTTAGGACATTTTTGGCCAGCTTAAATATTGGTATTCTGACAGGATTTTTTTTTAACAATGCTGATTGTTAGTAGTTCACCTGCATATACTCTATACTGTGCAGGGGTTGGCAGTGCATAACCAAGCCGTCGTGAAATCCACGGTTAATAATGTTTTAATTGGTTCACAAGTTAATATATGAACACAACATAATGAATGCCTTTAAAACACATTACGTAGCCTACTACGTAAACTCAAACCGTTCCCTCTAATAAATTGTTATTTGGGGTTTTAAATAGTGCTATCGTTGTATGTTTGTAAATGCTCCATGCAGTTGTGAACAATCTCCGCACATGACAAATTCCCGTACATAATGCACGTGCAGACAGCGAACCATTTTACAGAGTTAAATCGCATTGAGATAGGTTATTGATAAAAATATAACTAGGCGACAGTTAATTTTCGTAAACGGCTAGCCATTTCCCCAACGTAACTGCCTCCAAACCTGAAGTTTTTATTTGCCACTGATTCTTGACAATTGCGAATACGACAGAAAGCTTCAACACCGGAGGCAAATATATAATACTGATGATTCAGTGATATCATTTATCTGGACCTGAGATCATGGAGTTCCATAACAACTCCCTGCTGAGATGCCCATCGCTGCTATGTACACTGTTTTGTGGGTATTGACCGTTGCTGCATGTATTGACTGTGCACTAGTGTCTAATTACCGACGGCAGCAAGCTGAGTGTGTATTTTCTGGGATCGATGGTGGTGTCCAACACTTCTGTTACACCTCATTCAAAACTAGGTCAGATTACCGGCATCAGACGTTTCTTTGTGCGCGATTCTTCACTCCCTTTGATTTGATTCGATTCTACGGATGCCCATAAGCAAATATTCTTATGAGGCGTAACGCACATGTTATCTTATATGATGGTCAGTGACAGATACGGTAGATTTTAAAACAAGGTTTCCACAATTTGGCCTCTGGTGACTCCAAATTACCTTTGACCTCGACAAAAAAACAATAGGCTACTTGAACTTAATGTGTCACAACTACATACTAAACACGAGATCGGTCCCATCTTGTGATATCGTGTTTACAAGGTTTTCACGATTTGACCCCTCGTGGTTGTGGCTGTAACGTTAACACGAAGCGGTGACTGAAAAAAATAAAACAATTGCCCTATCGTATGCCTCTGTTGAGTAGTTCTATTCTTTTGGTGAAAATATTACCAATAGTATCCTGACATAGGCCTCACGTATGCATTTTGCCTTAAAGGGGTATTCCGGTTGCACACAATGTGACGTTTGTCCATAACTTAATATATATATGATTAATTATAACCTAATTTGACCGGTAAAAACCGTCGATTCTTTCAAAGATTTGATCAAAGTATACCCCCACAGTATGCTGGTCGGTGATTTCATCACGGCAAATATTCTTCGTGGTTTTACTATCCTATAATGATCTTCTTGTTGATTTATCCTTGAAACCTGAAACATATCGAATGAACGCTTAGCTGTCAACGTTCTCTATATGAAGAATTTTATTAAAATACAAGTTTGTCGTATTTTTTAGGTGTTGACTAGGAACATGTTTCAAAATTAGGGTCAACAGAGGGTTACAATATAGACTCAAATGCAATTACACTTAGGATTTCATTATACATTTAGAACAATTTATTACAATTCAGTGATGTCAGATGAAATCTTACCATCGCCAGACTCCAAATTATATTTAGTATGAACTTGCATTACATGTTTCTTAATATGAATATATCGCAGGGTGAAACGAGAACTGAATGACAAGGGTCACCAGCTCCTGTCATGAGACTAATTTCATTTGTTGTATTGGGGAGTGCACGTGTACCCACATAGTATTATATTGACTGCTATATTAAGTATACTGTTCATGGACATTGTACATTAACAGAAGATAAACCAGTCTCAACCGAACTATATTTAAAATACTGAACATGAAACCTAACAATTCGTATATTGATTTTAACGAAATGGACTACCTACCCCTCAAGCAACCCTCAAGCCAGAAAAGAACATGTTTGGAGTGTTCGACACTTAAATGGGCAAAATATTTTGCAAATTGTTTTACTTTTGCTAATTTATTAATAGTCTTGTTTTCGTTTCCAATTATAGAAGAAGATCATCATCATCGCTTTGTGTTCTGTCGTTGTCATCGCGATCGTGCTCGTTGTGGTTATTATCATCGTCAAGTAACAAATCATTGGTATTTCATATCTTCATTTATTCCTCATTTTGTTCTTTTCACCTCACTTAATGTAAATATATCGAATCAAATCGAAAATTTACATTTAACGACTTACATTTTTTTTACTTTGGCAGATTGAAATTCCTGTAGTTTAGTTTATACATGGGATTATTTCGTGTCTATTATTTGACACTTAAACGGAGAGCAAGGGAAGAGTACCAATATTAACATAGGTGGATAAATAAACGAAGGAGATTGTTATATGCTTCATGCATATAAACCCTAACAGTGAACCATTCTATAGTATTGGTGTTCAAATATTCGGTGGCTTTATACTTTAGTTAACACGTTTACAACCTTGGTTGTTTTGATTTGTTTCTTAAAGAAGCGCAAATGAAAAAATAATATGTCATTAAAGGACATTGTAAAGAATAGACTGTAAAATAAGTATGCTCATAGTAACGTAGATCTATAAGACAGTGTGTAACTCTACCTAATAGTAACCCTTTACTTAAAATGCCAACAGTGGAATTTACAACACCAACATATCCCCTGGACTGGACAAAACTGTCTAAATGGAACTATTTTTCATTTCTCTCGTTGCAGAAGAAATTCTATATCATCGCAATATGTGGTGTACTTATTGCAATTTTAATCGTCGTACTGTGGATCATCTTGTCATAGGGCACCAAATAGTAGTGGATGAGCGTCCTCCGGTTGTCTGTTGGTCATAGAGAAGGTGACACTGCCGATATGACAGATATTCATATCCCTTGATAATGAATAGAAAGGTTTTATATTTCTTTTTTAACATTTTAAACGGTTTGTATTTACCCGCGCATTTTCAATTCTATTTGACACTTCTCCATGAAGATACAGACAAGTTGGCTATGGTTTAATTTTTACGTAACTTGGGGAATTTTATGCGTAGCTGATGTAGGAGTAAAGTACATTTCTCTATTACTTGCATGTAAATATCAGTAAATATAAAGCATATTCTCATGAAAAGCGCACTTTAACGAGAAACGTATTTCTGTGTTTGATCATTTGATTCCGTCGCATTTGAAAAGAAATACTTTTGCAACATTCCAGTTTTCTAGTTTCGTAAACCTTGAATATTTGAGTTTATCGTTAAAGTAATATATTGGGCCTATACTGATGAAGCTGATTTCTTTCAATGCTCACCAAGGCTACATTTACCCTGTGAAGTATTAAATCAAACGTCTTACGCGACAAAGATCATGTCCTACA